>CM021783.1:6027326-6266119 GCA_011076525.1 Nettapus auritus
GGGGGGGGGGGGGGGGCGCGGCGAGGCGGCGGCAGCAGCAGCGAGGGCGGCCCCCATGGCCGGGCAGTTCGACTCCGAGGACCGGGCCAGCTGGTACTGGGGGCGACTGAGCCGGGCCGAAGCGGTGTCGTTGCTTCAGGGGCAGCGCCACGGCACCTTCCTGGTGCGCGACTCCGGCACCATCCCGGGGGACTTCGTGCTGTCGGTGTCCGAGAGCTCCCGAGTCTCGCACTACATCGTCAACAGCCTGGGGCCGGCGGGAGGCCGGCGAGCCGGCGGCGAGGGCCCCGGGGCCCCGGGTGAGTGATCCCCTCACAGGGCCGGCCGTGCCCCCCTCAGCCCCCGGGAGGGCGGCCGGGCCCCGATTGGTGCCTCCTCTCTGTGCTTTCTGTGATGAATTGGGTCGTGTGGTCCTGCTGGGGGTGTCGAGGCAGGTGTTTGTGGGCAGCAGCCGCTGAGGGAGTGGGTTTTAGGAGTTAAACGTGCGCTGGGGTGAGCGGTGGTTCTCCCGACCGCGGAGTTGTGGCGCTTCGCGCGTACTTTGGTTTTCCTAAAGCTTCATTACCACGCGGGGCATGTCACCTCAGCTTGGAGATGGAAGTCTGGAAGTGTCATCTGAAAGGCTGGATTCTGCCGAAATGGTTTTGTGTTAGAGGACAGGCTGTAAGGCTAAACTTCAGGTCACAAACCAAAGCATTAGGAGGAACTCGACAGGAATGTAAAAGCAATTATTTCTCTAAATTAGATGTGAAGTTTTGGGTGCTCCCACGCATGTCGTGTGTTGAAAGGGAAGATTTGATACTATTTCTCATTGACTTAACGTCAGTAATCAATACTGCATCCAAATTAATGCTCGTAGAGTAGGAAACACTGACTGTGTTGAAAGGAAAACTACATCACGGGAAGCAGTGTTTCTGAAAGTACAAGCATAACTAAGTTAACAAGGGCTCCCCAGCAGTGCATAATCCTTAGATGTGCAAGTGAGAAGTTTTAGTTAAAAGGCAGCAATATCCTTGCTCGGGTCATTACTGAAATTGGTAGTAGAACCACTCAAGCGTGCATATTAATGCTCGTAAAATGCTGTGGGCGTATTCCTAGCAGCTCGGAAAGAAACCACTGCAAAGTCTTGAAGGGTGTAGGTAGGTACAGTCACTTTCTATGTTCGGAGGATTCAATGTTATTTGCTACATAAAGGATTTTCCAGTCTCTGTACAGACCTTAGTTGACTAAGAAGGGGATAATCTAAAAAAAACAAACAAACTTGTTGCCGGTAGATTTGCTCCATTATGCAGTGATCTGTCCTGCTTGGGGCAACATTTAAAACTGGCAAACTGGGGAAAGCCTGAAGTCACCGTGTTTATCCCAGGAACATACCACAGCTGTAGAGTGTACTCGAGTCATAAAAAGCTCCGTGAGACAGAATTTAAAGGTGGCTGAATTCAGCTGGAAGTAAAGTGGGTAGTTAAGTGGTTTGCCACAAGGCTTGTTAGATTCCTCGTTGTTTCACGTGGGTCAAGACAAAGGTTTATTTTCATAGGTTTGTGAAGGCTTGATGCGGGAAATGCATGACTGATGTTGCATAGAGCAGAACAAGCTGCCAGGATGGTTAGTAGTGGAATCCCTAGAGGTGAAAAACCCTGAAGTATGTGTGCCAGTTACTTTGCTTGGCAGCTCTTTTCTGCAGAGCGGCTCATCTGGGGAAAAACAATGTTTTTCATGTTACTGAATGCGTAGTCTGCGTTACTGTGATGGCACCTTGGTAAATAGCCGCTCTAACTTTTTCATTATGCTTTGCTCTTAAGCTCAGTAATGTTTTGTGGCATTCTGTGGGCTGGATTACATTGTGAGTGTTAAAGCATTTTGAGGTTTTGGTGTTCTTACAAATCACTTAATGCCCCTTAGGTAGTTATCTTCTGTTTTAAATATTTATCTGCTTTAGCAGACTAGCTGCTATTGTGGCTGCGTAGGCTGCTGGCACAGTAGGCTTAATCTATGTTAAAAAGTTTAATTATTTTTGGTAGGGCGTTTCTTTTTTTCCCCTGGATGTTATGAGAATAGGTGGTGCTTCACCCCTGCATCACAGATAATCCTATGCTGACATGGTAGTGGTTTTAAATGCTGTTTTCTTTTCACACTTAAATGAAAGAAAGAAGGCGGGTGCGTATGTATTAAATTGTATTTAAAGTGTAAGGTTTTTTTTTAGAAAAAGTGGGGAGGGGAATGTTCACCAGGGGAAGGGAGATGGAATCATTGGTAGAAGATGATTTCATGTTTGAATAGGGAAGGTAATGCAGTAAAATGAGGTAAATGTTTGCAAATCATTGTGCTTATGTATTGTGGTCAAGTTAAACATCAGGAAGAACAACTTCACTATGTTAATTATCTGTTCTACTTTTTTAAGGTGATTTTCTTGTTAGCTTCAGGAAGCGTGCATGTGATTCATGACTGCTGGAACGCTGCTGTGTGCAAACGATACTGGGAACCTAGCTTCAATACAGGATGAATGCAATGAGGAGTTTGGGCTTCCCTAATATAAAAAGCCAAAGATTAGATGATTTCTTCCATTTCTGAAGTTTTTTTCAAGGCAAACGTTTGGGTAGATTTGCCTTTTGCCTGATATGCTGTAGTTCCTAACTTCTTGCAGGCAGTGTTTCAGAATAAGGAAGAAAGAATTCAACAGAACTTCCCAAAATGACATCTTACTTAAATGCTTTAAGTCCATTAAAAGAACTAAGGTAAATCATTGAATTATGGGAATAAAAATGTTGTGTTACCCTGGATATCCAAGTCCAGGGTAAAAACATACGATACGAATTAAAAGAAGATGCCTATGTTACCTAAAGACAGACTTGCTTCCTACTGAAAGCCTGATGTGATGAAGACAGTTACAAATTCCTACTCTGAAGTAGGAAAGTATGACATACTTATCGAAAACACCACCTTCTACATTTTAAGAACATGCTGACATGGTTCTAAATCACCTCCATTACGATTTTTAAAAATTCAGACTGTAATCATCTGATGGTCCATGCTCAGCTCTTTATATGATGAGATGGCTTTAGATATGGGTGAGCAATGTGGTTTAACTTGGACACCTGGTTGGTTTTTTGATATTATGGTCCTAAAATACAAAGTACTGAAAGCTTGGAAAGCGTTTGCATTAGACATTTACTTTTCTCTCATCCTCTGATTATCTGCAGAAATGGCAATGAGGGGTTTCTGTGAGAATTTTCTTCTGACACGCTTAGAGCTCTTCTCAGCAGTCGGTGAATGGGGTTTTACTGTTGTTATAGAGCATTCATGGGTACTTGTTTGTTTTGCTGAGGCATGAGGAGAGGTGCTTAAGACTAAGGGAGAAAGGTGTCCGTATGAGGGTGGGGGAAACACACAGGCTGGAATGCGATGCCTTCATAGCAGAGTTTGCGTATGCTCGGGGGAAGCTGGCTTACATCGCTGTGATGTCTTACTTTGAAATGAGAGCCTTGTGTCTCAGCACCCCAAATGCTAAGAACAGCCTTTCTTGCCCAAAGCATACTTTTGAAGATGACAGGTAGGGGCTTATGGAGGAGGTCTAGAAATGAAAATGAAAACTATTCCAGTGAGGTCGTCCAGAGAAAGCTTACCAGAGCTTAAGGACAAATGGAGAACTGCCTATTGGCACTAACACAGTTGGAGTGTAGAGAGAAATGTAAAAGCCCTGAGATCTGATGGAGTGAGAAGCGTCTCTGTGGCTATGCCACCTGCCCACACAAGTAGAATACTAGGTATTTTATTTAGAAAACATAGAAATGATCTTTCCCATATGGGCACAAGGCCAGCCCCAGTATAAAAGTGTTTTGTCAAGAGGGCATATGCATCACAGAGAACTGACAGGGTCCAGATCTGAAACTTTAATTATGAACTACTTTGGGTTCTAACACTTTCCACACCCTCCTGAGAGCAGAGGGTTCTCTAGCTCTTCCGAGAGCTATCTTAGTCATCTCAGAGAGCTGAGCAGTTCTGCTGCTGGTGGTGCAAACCGAGCAGCTATCTTGCCTTCAGTCATGCAGAGCTGGGGAGAAGGGAAGGGAATTTCTAGTACTTGTTGTCCGGCTTGGGTAGGAAGTGACTAAAGTTCCTCTAGTAGCTAGGCTTACCTTTACATGCGTTCTCCTCTTCCTGAGAGCCCCCAGAAGACGTGGACAATGTGCTGCCAGAACTTGTGCCTCCAAGAAAACTATTCCGAGATTGTGAATAAAAACAGCTTTACTTCTCAGAAAAAAATAAATAAATAAATAAATAAATATGTATATAAATGCCTTGTTGCTGTAACTTCCACTTCCTTGTGGTAGATCTTGCCTTAATTATTCGATTGGCATAGAGGTATGGGATGTGTTGCAGTCCAAACAAGAAGCTGAAGAATTCCTCTGAGCCTAAAATCTGTTAGTCTTTAAATTTCATTGTATCAGGGAATGACAGGACCTTGAAGCTCATAGCGCATAGAATTATTTCCCTGCTACGTAACTGACCATTGTTCAGCTCATTAACTTGTCACTGAACAAGAGTATACATAAAAGTCTTAAACTGATGAGGAATTTCTCGCTTGCTTGCTAAGGTGTAGTTTTTTATTCCAACCTGTGCTTTTCTAACTGTGCCTTTCAACTATTTAGTCGTTTTATGCTAAATTTAGAAGAAATTAAAAGTTTCCAAGCCATGAGCAGGTTGCTGTCTTTGTTCTTTGGCAATTTGAAATAAGCTCATGGATTTCTTAGTGCAATGGACTTGTTTTCCAGACCTCAGATTTTTTTGTGGTTGCCTTCTGTTTTTAAAACAAAAATACCAGAATTACGTGTGGTGTTTTGGGAGTGTTCTCTTAGGGAAATAATGTGGCTCCTTTTTGCTGCTTATCTCTTTGTCCTTTCAAGGCTTATTGTTATCTTTCTGATCTTAGAACGTAGTTGAAGGAGCAGTGTTCTCTCCTCAATTGTGCAAAATATGATTTGGAATGCTCTTTTCCAGGATACAGTACGCTGATTCCAGTCACTCCCTCATACATAAGGCTTCAGTGGACTTTACTCTTAGGAGTCCAACTGTGGTTTTATTCAGGTACATTTAGCAGCTGGTGTGGGCTGTCATGCATGATTTCAGGAGGGCAAGTGTGATTTTTGTTTTCCTTTTTAAACCCCCCCCAAAACTTTGTTCACTCTGCTAATGATTTTGGTGCTGACGCGGCTGGTGAATGTTACTTTTGAACTGCTCTATTCCAATGAGTTTTAAGATTTTTCTGCGTACACTTATTTTGCTGGAGACAGAGATCTGAGTCTTCTGACTCAGTTTGCAGCAGGCTTTGCAAAGGTAAATCAGTGTTTCATATTCCTTAGTCATGTAAAGTTAGTTCCGTGTCAGTGAACTTCCCTACCAAATACTTTTTCCAGGCCCTTTTGGACATGGGAGATTGTCTCCTCCATGTGACTTCAAAGGTCTTTGCTGTCCTGGTCCTCTTAAAGTTTCCATGGCTTTTTGTTTTGGCATAAGCATCCATGAAAGCCTGATCCTAAAAGGTTCACATATGAAATAGCAGCAGATGCATGCTTATGTTTCTGTCACCAGGTTAGTCTGAAACTTGATGTCTGTAACACTTGTTGCAAAGCATGGTTTTCCAGCTCCAGTGTCAGTGGAAGTGCAGGATTGTGTTGTATGCTTCTGCACTGAACTGAAGCTGTTTTAAAGTGGCGTAGGGATGGTGCTTGTCCAGCCAGAAGTCATCTCCTGTGAGACCACTGAGCTAAGAGCCGCCTCTGAGATGAAGTACTAAACTCCTTGCTAAGTCTAGAGCTCTAAGTTACAACTCACCAACAAAAGTCGAGGGGGTTTTGCTTCTTTTCAGCCTTAAGCTTTGAGAGAATAAGGTAGAATCTTACTCTTCACTTTCCATGTCAGGTTCGTGCTTCATACTGATATCTACATTAGTTTCCTTGTCTCTTGGTGAAGCCCGTTTGTTTTGTGGGTCGTTTTTGGTAATTTTTGAGGGTATTGCTTTTGGTTTTTGGTTCATTGCAGTTGTGCTGATACCTTCTGAAAGTCTTTCAGGCCTGTTAAAGAGTGCAAATGTGCATTTTGCAATGAGTTCGTTCTGCTTCTTTGCATTTTCTGTAAAAAGCTTCACTGACATTTGTGTTCCTTCAGGAACTTCAGACCTTATTTATTGGGTGTTTATCTGTGTTGATCTTATTGAATCATCCCTTTTTTCTATTAGAACCCCTTTTTGCTTTCTTGAAAGACCTTCTTGTAATGTTAGCTTTCTGTGCTGACAGTGCGACTTTGAAGGGGGGTTTTGGATCAGTGACAGCCTGAAAAATTCTGCTAGCTTTGTACTCGAGAGCTAAGTCTCAGGAACTATTAGATATTCCCTGCAGAGAAACAGACTTGCAAAGTAAGCATCTCCTTCTTGGTAAAAGAGTTACTCATTAAAGCATAAATCTTTTCCTCTCCTACCATCCCCCAGCGTTCCCCAGTTCTTCCCATAACTGACAATACAGTGGATAGTGCATGGTGGAAATACAACATCACGCATGTGTTTTTCACCAGCTGAGATTGAAGAACATAAAAATTGAAAAAAAAAAAAAAAAGTGCAGCACACAAATAGGAAATGGAATTTCTGATGTCTTGAATAGAACATCATCTGTATATTTTACATTTTGATGTATTTGAGGTTCAGATTTATAGCTTGGACTCCATCTGACAAATATGGCAAGGAAACTACAAGGATTGATAATAAAAGAATGAATTATACCTGTTATGAAAACATACATTTTTGTGTTGCTGAGTGAAGTAGTTTCCTGTAGTGTCCATCCCTTTAACCCGAGATATGTTACAACAGGTTAATGACCGTTATTGCAACATTGTCCTTTTGAAATGACTTCAAACTATGAAAGAGAAAGTTTTTTTTAAAAAAAAAAAATACGGAAATTCATCTGTTGGGTCTGTGTAATACTGATGGATACGAGATACATTTATTGTAATTCAGGAAGTTTGGCAGTGCCCAACAATTTGTTACATACTTCTGTCATTGACAAAATCTTTAAAGCTCCATCCTCACAAGCAATATAGTGCTGCCTTTAATCAGAAGTGCGTGGCAGAGCTGAATATAATGTGTGTTGACAGAAAGATGGCCAAATGCAATATCAAATTGTTTATCTGTAAATATATTAGTCTTCTCAGGTGCTTAGTTTACAGTTGTAACTGTTGTTTGCTCCTTTTGTTGATATGTTGCTTTCCTCTTTCAGGGTTGAATCCCACCAGATTTCGAATAGGTGACCAGGAGTTTGATTCTTTGCCACTTTTACTGGAATTCTACAAAATACACTATTTGGACACTACAACCTTGATAGAACCAATTCCCCCCCGACCCAGGCAGAATAGTGGCGTTATCCTCAGACAGGAGGAAGCTGAGTATGTGCGAGCTCTCTTTGACTTTAATGGAAACGATGAAGAAGATCTTCCATTTAAGAAAGGAGACATACTGAAAATCCGGGATAAACCTGAAGAGCAGTGGTGGAATGCAGAAGACTGCGACGGAAAGAGGGGAATGATACCTGTTCCTTACGTCGAGAAGTATAGACCTTCCTCTGCTTCAGTATCTACTCTGATTGGAGGTAACCAGGATAGTTCCCACCCACAACCACTGGGTGGGCCGGAGCCAGGGCCCTATGCCCAGCCCAGCATCAACACTCCGCTCCCTAACCTTCAGAATGGCCCTATTTATGCCCGGGTTATCCAGAAGCGAGTCCCTAATGCCTACGACAAGACAGCCTTGGCTTTGGAGGTACATAATGGGCAAAACTTAGCGAGAAGAGATCTGTTCAAGGGATTTCCCTTTCAAGCGCATTATAGATTTGTAGGAATAAGAAAGGGAAAAAGCATTGTAATGCTGTTTTTGCATCATAAGCATGGATAAACTTTTTTTTTTTTTAAATAAGTGACTCGAGTCACTTATTGACTAGAGTTTGATGATTACATCGTGTTAGGTTACTGAACCAAAATGGTGTCTTTTGTCAAACATCTCTACCATAAGTGTTTCCCCATCCATGTTTTCACTTCTGAAGTTTTTATTTTAGGGGGGAGGGAGAGGAAGCTGTTCATAAAGTTGTGTGTCGGAATCTGTGTTCAGTGTTGCTTAGTTGGTCTTTAAAAGGTGTGCTGAGTTGTTCTTTCATTCTGTCAGCACCTGAAAAGCAATCAGTGGAAGCATTGATAGTCACTGGGAAATTATGCAGACTGAGACAATGGTGATCACACACAGGGTTTCATTTTTATGTCTTGAACTCAAGCAGATAGCTTCATTTTTTAGCTTTTGAAGCAGGAACATGTATTACAACTCAACAGGGAAGTGTCCTGTAAAGCAGTGATTGATGGAGTACGATTTGTAATAAAGCAGGGAGTTTGCCTAGGGTTGATTCACTTCTTGATATGATCAAATACTTGTACATGCCCCTTCTGTTTTTTTTTCCCTCTTAAAAAGGAGAACAGTGCTCTATCTTTACACATCAAATAGTTATCCCTGAAGTTACATTTGAGGAAATTGAGACCAAGTGGCAGACCTTTGCCTTAGGATGATATGTAAATTGGATCCTTTAATCTAGGCTTTCTTTGAGCTAAAGGCTCTGGAATTTCCTGATACCTAATTGACTTCCTGTTTATATAACATTTTAAGTACTTGGGAAAAACAGTTTCTGTGCTGAGTCAGAGCATCTCCTTTCCACTCCTAAATACTTTGTTTAATCTTGCTTAGCACAAAATGCATTTCAGTACTTCATCAGTGTGGCAAGCATATATACATGTCTTTAGAACAGAATTGACAAATTCTACAGAACTGATAGATAACCTGGGAGGTGTGAAGTTTTTCCCCACGTAGGTAAAATACATTGAGTTAGAATATGTTTTATTACACCTCTGAATTGAGAGAGCCAGGGTACAGAATGGTAATGTTGGGGCTGAGAAATATGTATAGAAATTCACGCCAACTTATCAGATTTTGGGGAAATAGGCAAAGATTTGAACCTTCCAACTTTTATGATGCCTAAAATGCTGTCTCCTTTCCTCTTTTCTCTGACCGCCTTTACCCAGCCACTTCTGATTCATAATATTCCTGAACGTTGTTTTATTTGAGACATTGGAGATTATGTTGTGGTTTAAAAAATATATACATATTTTGGATTTCTTTCTGTATTTTGTTTTTAAGCTTTAATTGACCCCGCTGTGCTACCAGTATTCCCTTAAGCTTAACTTCACTTTTAATTTCCTTTAAAGCAGCACCCCAGCACACTGCCCAAATCACAATTTGGTAGCACGGCGTAAAACAGGGAGAGTGAGAAAATCCCAGCAGTCTAGGCTGTGGTAAGCAACTTCAAGGGAAAGCAAGTTTCCTTATAAAGAACAGCTTGTGAATGCCACGACTGACTTTCTGTTAGTCTGATCCTGTTCACTAAAAGTCACGTGTCTGTCAAGTATGCTGTGCATCGGAAGGTCTTTTCCTGGAGAATGTCTCTGTCCTGGATTAATTTGCACTCTTGCATTAGCTCAAGGTAATATGCTAGACAGCAGAAGTGTTTGGGAGGGGCGAACTGAGAAGTTGGTGGGCTCTGCCCGTCTTTGTGAGGTTATAAGTAAGATTTATAGTGCCTTTCTACCCTTCCATTAGAACAACGGTCCTCAGAGGCCTTATAACATTATTAAAGTATTTGCTGGTTGCCAGCTTGAACTTCCTGGTTAAGATGATGTATACCTGTCCTGCTACAGCTCCGCATTTAAGAAATGAAGTCATAGGGGTGGTTCTTTATACTGTGTTTAATATTGGGAAAGTTGAGGCTGTTATCACTGCTTCTAACTGGCCTTCTTAGCTTCTTTACACCCTTAATTACTCAAATCACAATGTCACTGAACTGCTTTCAACGTCCGTACAGGAAAAATGTGCGCTTCATTTTTCCCAGGTTTTTCTTCATCCTGTCTAACAAAGTACTGTTTCATGTCTTCTTTCTCATTTTTTTTTTTACATTCCGTTTCCCCTTTCACTTCATGGTGTTTCTTCTTTGTTTATTTAGAGATCTCTTTCTTTGACAACTTAGTAGAAAGCATTATGTAAATCTTTTCAGTCCATGTTTGCCCAGACCTCTTAATAACTATAAATCTAGATTTTTTCCTCCAAATGAAAACTCAGAGCCTTAAATTGTGTCATGTTTGTGGGTGGGCTTTGATCCCACTGTTTGTCCTAGGCAAATAGATTCTTAAGATCAAACATTTTTGGCCCAAACTGCAAACAGAATTATCTGTACTGTTAGGTCAAAACTGACATGGTTTTGAAGAGTTTGGAGAAGGAGGAACCGAGCAAATTATGTCTTAATAAAGACTATGCTATGTTATGGAAAAAAGATTTAGTGGAAGATTACATTTATTTTGCTTGTTACTAGACCTATTCAAGGAGTTTTCAGGTCTATATTCATTAAAAGAGGGAAGAAAAAGGGAAGATGTCTGGTAAACGATTGCTGCCCCCCTCCCCCCCCACCATAACAGTAGCAGAACTCTACCATTCTGACCTTTCCAAAGAGGAGTACTTGGAATAAAACCACAGCATCCAAAAGTCTTCACATAAAGCTTCATTTTTGTTTTGAAGCAGCGTATGGAATATATTTAGTTCTAAAAAGTCTCATGGAGACGGAGACAAATGTGGCCTTTTAGCAGGGTATAGTGCTTTCCTCGGGGCTTTGTGCTTGGTGGGGTGATGCGCAATAGACTAATAATACAGCAGTAAGTCGGCTTTAAAAGAGGAGAATTCAGAGGGAATATCCAGTTCTTGGCTAAAATTTGTACCAACAATTGAAATAACAGGTAGCTTTGAAAGATCTCTGTATTGTTTTCAGGAGAGTATTTGTTTGAACTATGAATTAATATACAGAATTTCAAGAGAGGCCTGTACGTCATTAAGGAGTTAATGGAGCCGTTTATTGAAACTAGCATTTGTGAAATGACTCATGCTTACTTAAAGTCAGTCCTGCTTGGGTAGTTATAAAGATACCCATATATAAAATGTGAATGAAAGGTTGTATCAGAGAGACAGAGAGGTTGCTAAATGGAGTTACTGTATTGGTAGAAAGGAATATTTGAACTCAGAAGTCTCTGCCCTTTTAACAGTTATTAAAACATGAGTTTCAAGTGTAGCTTCTTACAGCAATGAGAATTCATAAATGAGTGTCTCACTGCTGCAATTATCCTTAAATGTCCCTTAAAACCAAGCAGCACCAGGGTGGTTCTGGGAGTATTAGAACGGCATCCCATGTTGTAACTCATTTTCATTGCTCCGCTGAACCCACTTTTTGTAGGTGAGTTTGTCATACGGAATCTAAGATAAGCTCTGTGAAGATAAAGTAGTGTGTGAGGTATTCAGTGAGAGCAGAGACATGGTCAATCTAAGAAAAATATCTTGCAGATAGTGAGCAACGGGCAACTTCTGCATGTTCTGTGATTTGGTGTGGGCAGAATTGCCAGTACCACACTACTTGAAGTTTTCATATAATTTTGTAAAGCATAATTGGCATATTATATTACTTTTAGTACATGACAGTAAGCAAGCAGCGTGTAAGTAATGTTGGATGTGAACCTACAGGTAGAACCTCTGGATCTTAGGTCTGTAAAGCATTTGAAAATGGCTCCCACAATAAAAATGCTTGAACTTCAGTAAGGATGGGGAGGATGAAAACAGGTAGGAGGAGAGTCTTAGAGAAAATTAAAGCAATTAATGCACACTTAAATATTTAAATGTTACTTTGTTGTAACAGTGTACAGTGTTGTAACAGTTGTACAACACTGTTGTAAGTAGTGTTGTCTGAGATATATTAAGAAAAAGATAAACTAGCTTGGAAAATACAGTAGGATGTATTCTTCTAGTACACAGATGACTACAAGAGTCTCTTTAATTGCTGATGCTGCCAGGATATCTTGGACTGTTGTTCAGCTAGACTGGAGGACAAGGTTTTTTTCTTTCCTACTGGGCTGGAGGTTATACACTTTGCTGTTGAAGGCTCATAGATGGACTGTATCCAGATCTGAAGCAATTTAAAATATCTAGGATAGTGTTCTCCTAATGGCTCTGGTTAGGAAATAGGAGTTGCTGTTCCTAGTGTTGTTGCGTTTAATCTTATCCTTACTAAATTATAGCTGACATATTGTTTTGGTCAACAGACTATTTTTACTGGTACAACCCCCCAGTGATTATTAGCAGTAGCAAAATGATACATACTGCATGATTAAATTCCTAAAGAGCCAAAACTAGCATACAGAAGTCAAGGAAAGCTTCCTTTTTGCCTGAAGCAAATACATAAGAGGATTTTCTTCAAAATATGGTTCATTAAAGTATCTATACTAATTACTACAAAAGTTTTAAAAAAAATTACAACAAGAATCCCCAGTGTGCCTCTCATTATCAGATAAGTAATCATTAGTGTTATGGGAAGCTTAATTAAATGTCCATGTAGTGTTTTGAATTTATGAACTGTTAAAAGCTATTTTGGGAAAAGATTGTAAGTGAATAAAACCTGTAAAGCTAACGGAGATTGGTAGCATCTTAAATTGTTTTCCTTATTCTTCATTCACTGCCTGGAAAGTGAGAATAATGAGATCCAATTTTGGATGAATTGGAAACACAGTGATGAGCATGTATGCAGACTACTAACTGTATACTCAGTGAATTTCTGGATGAAATGCTTGTGGCTGTGCCTCGAGAATTCCTTTACAGCATTCATAAAAGAAAATAGAGTTTATCTGTCCCAAAAGCATTTTCTGTCTGTGACCTGGGAAGATTTCTGAAAAACAATGTGTTACTTGGAAGTAAAGTCATTGAGAAAATTCTAGACAGAGGGCTAGAAATGGGTAGGCATGTTTTCAGAGTTGCAGGATTTCAAAATTAAGGAGCAGTTCAGCTTGCAGATTAGTGGTCACTTTGTATGCCTGCAATCCCTCTTCTAATAAGGTTGTTGATGTAGTACAAGCAGAGTGCAAGCCTATGACATTTCAGCCAGATTCATTTATTGCGATAGCAGCTGATGTCAAGGCCCAAAAGCGCTGTGGAGGAATGGTGCTGGATTGCAGGCTAGAGGGTAGTTCTCACCTGGCCTGGGTTTGCTGCTTTCTCTTTATACTTTCTTCAGGAGTGAATAACATCGGGTGGTAGGCTGATGTATGGTTACGACTAAAGCTATTTTCTTTATAAAAGTGTATCTGGTACACTTGGGTGATATAACACCAAAGGGGAGGGGTAGCAGCTGCTGATTCCGTGTGGTTTTATGAATTGTAACACTTGCTTATTTCTCATCCTGCAGGTCGGTGAGCTGGTAAAGGTCACAAAGATTAACGTGAGTGGTCAGTGGGAAGGAGAATGTAATGGCAAACGTGGTCACTTTCCATTCACGCATGTCCGCCTGCTGGATCAACAGAATCCCGACGAGGACTTCAGCTGAGTGTGGCTCAACAGTTGCGCTTGCAGATGGGAACAATCTCAACTTGTTTTTATTGCAGATGCCATCAAGACTATGTTCCGACAGATGTTGAAAGCGGTATTGCTTGTATAAGCGTTCTGATAACCTGCAAACCCCTGGGACTGAACACCACCATTCCTTAATCAAAGGTCATGTAATTCAGGGTACGACAGTAGATAACTCGTGTGTCAAGTGGCAGAACTAGTACATGATTATAGGTTGTAATGCCTGCTTATGTCCATGTGCACAGCAGACTGGACCTTGCCAGCAGCAGCAGCTGGGGAAAGCAGTAACGTAGATGTTATGATAGCGTTTATAGCTCTCTCCAGTCCTTTTGTTTATGTTGCTTCTTCCTCAGGCGATGAACATCAACCTTAGACAACTCAGTGTGTAGATAGCTTGTTGGTTTTTTTCCACAAATTTATCCTGGAGCTTTCTCCATTTCTCTTCCATCCCAAATTCTCTGTCCTAGAAAGGCTATACAGTACTTTGCATGGTGAGGTAACCGTGCACAGTACAGACTTTTGTAGAGCACATTGGAGACAGCCTTATGATTTACAAATACGTACCATTTTAACGGTAAATGACAGATCAAATCAACCTCAGAATTCTAGGTGTTGGTGGACACTAGACTGATTTCTTCAGTACTGTTGATGCTTCAAACGTAGCAGCTGATTTTAATTTAAAATTTCTATTAACACATCAATCTCTCTGTCCACAAATACAAGGCTTATGGAAGTGTAAACATCCACACCAGTGCTGAAAAATACATGCATAGCACTTTAATGCATAGCTTTAAAGCAGTGTTCGATTCACTAAATATACTAAAATATTTACACTGCTTTCAGAAAAAAATAGATTGCATAGGGCCGGTTTTCTAGAACTCTTCCATACCCATACACATTACAGTACAAATCAGTGTCAGAAGTGGTAAACTGACAAACTAAATACTACTTTTAATTTAAAGTTACTCTGGGGACTCTTCTGGTTTAATTCCCATCTGTAAACTATTTGATAGTGAATTCACGAGGATTTTATTTTTAATAAACTAACGGAAAATACTTGTGTGCTTCTGGATTGATTCTCAAAAGGTGTAATAGAGTAAATATGGCTTCATAACTCATAATGAATCAGTGCATTGAAAAGGTGGTATTATGCGCTGCTTGTGGGTTTTCTGTTTGTTTTAAACCTGTTCTTCTAATTATCTGGTTTTCTTTAACATAAATCAGAATGGATTCAGTAAGTTTTGTAAACTAAAATTAAACACTGAAGTAACTACCCCTTGTCTGTACCCTGGATTGTTTTCCAAATATAGCACTCTAGTGACCAAACTTAAGCAAACAAATTTTGCAACTCTGACTACAGTAATAATCTCTACAGAACTGTTTCTCTAAATAGTATCAAACTGAAAATGTTATTTTGGTTGATACAAAGCATGTCACTAGAATGTCTCATTGGTTGTAAATGCTGCGAGGGCTAGTTCCCACTGCAAAGGCTATTGCTGCAAGTCACAGACCCGTAAAACAGAATACTGGTAACACTTTACCTCAGAACTGTGTAACATGCTGGAAATGATAATATTTCTGTTATATTTAAGTACTAGTTGCTTTACTTCAGAACTAATTCATCAGCAAGTCTAATTTTCAGGTAATGGGCACCTGATAATTCTGTAGACTAACTCCGGTGTACATTAATCATAGTTTTTTCCATCACAAATCTCATAAGCACTACTAAAGATTATTAGAAAAACTGACAGATTTTATGACTGTGACCTAAGAATAACAGAAAGAAAGGAACTGCAGTACTATTCTAGCTTGGATCCCTATTCTGGTTAGGGTGATGTGCCAGTCTCTGATTGCGAGATCACTTCTGGCTGTGTAGTAAAACTAGTTTGAGGAAAAAAATGAGAAACTAACCCTAGGTTCAGTAACAAATTGGTTTATTTAAGGCTAATTTATATTTTCCTCTGACGTTAGTATTTACTGCAACTGATTTTTCAGTAGCTGCATTTTAATACAGACTTATATACTGAGCTTATCAGTTGCCCATATATGCTTATATTTTTCTTCAGGTTTTGCAAAAGAAACATAACGAACTCTGTTGTTAAGAGTAACACAGTTTGTTCTGAAGTATTTTTTTTCCAATTGCAATTAACAAAAGCCCATACATTTCTACCTTTCCGATCAGCAATTATTTTAACATACCAAAAGAACTTTTGTTTTTTTTTCTGAAAGGAATTTTATTATGCAAATATTGCCTTTTTAATATGGCTTAAATCGAATCATCAACTAGCAAATACACTGCAGAGTTTGTAGGTGTGTTTTTGTGAAGACTGTATAAATTGCAAATATTTGTACACTTTTTGAAAGAGCGAAAAAAGAAACTAGAGGAGTCTTAATAGCTGCTGTTGCAGTAGAATCGGAAGTTCTTGTCAAGCAGTTTTTTAGTCAACAGATACATTAACAAAACTGTTTTCCCCTGTTCAGTTCTAAGCTGAAATGTGATTTTGTTTCATAGGTGATAGAAATTAATGTTTGCATTTGTGCAAAATAGACATTTCAACTTATCGAGCTCTTTTAAAGGAAAATAGGGTAGAACACATGTTCATGAACATGTAGATTAAATCCTCTTGTGGCCTTTGTTTATCCTTCTATTTGTTCTCTCCCTTCTTACGGATGCGTGCAAAAAAAAAATCATTGCTAAGAACGTTGGTCACAATCTTTTGTCTCTATTTGGCTGTGGTTTTGGTCTATTGTGCATAGGCAGGTGTTAGAACTAGAATAATCATTTCTAGAAATACACCGTGAAAGCAGAATGCTCAATTACACTGTGTTCTTCTGGTGCATTTACACATTATATCACACTAAAAGTACAACTGGCTGCTATGGTTTTTTAATATATATTTCATTTTGGTAAACCCCAGCCTTTTTACTAATATTTGACATGGTTAAATCTTGTTAATCTGTTTGAATTGTATTTGTTAATAATGCAAATATTTCTAATCATCTTAAGATTAAAACACTTTGTTTTTGTTAATGGTTTTGGGGAAGGATTCTAACCAAACCAGTTTGAAGAAAAATATGAACATGTGCCATTGTATTATAACACTATCCACTTTCTTGACAGTTAAAGTCTTTTTTTATTTTTTTTTTTTTTGTAGCATGTAATGTATATGTTCATAGTACGTGAAGTAAATAAAAGTATAGCCAAAACTTTGGCTTGGTGTCATTCTCA
This sequence comes from Nettapus auritus, assembly GCA_011076525.1. Taxonomy (NCBI): domain Eukaryota; kingdom Metazoa; phylum Chordata; class Aves; order Anseriformes; family Anatidae; genus Nettapus; species Nettapus auritus. Next base: position 6,044,066 of record CM021783.1, read on the forward strand.
ATCAACTGTCATTGGAATACTTGCATATAGGAATGTAAAAATAGAACAGCTGCTATTTCCGTATTTTATTGACCATGCTTATCTGAAAACAATTAAACCTAACACCTATAGAAGAAAGATGAACCAAGGTAACTAAATAAGTTATCAACCAGTAAAATATTATGGCCCTTTTTGAAAGAGGGTGACTTTCTGTAATCAGATGAGTTTCTTGAGGCAAAGGGAAGAAGGAGTATTTTCTCTTGCAAGGAAGTTCAAGGACAGCATTCGTTTTCTTAGTCACTACATTGCAATTGTAGCTTTTCATTTTCATATTTGAGTTGATTGATGCTCCATCGGCTGGCTATTACAGATGACTTTCTTGGCCAATACTGTCTAGTGGAGTCCTCAAGTGGGATGTGTTAAATGAGTGACTTCATGTTCAGTTGTACTGTTTTCTTGTCATGCCTCCACACTACGAAGACTGCCTCAGATGGAAAAAAAAAATCACAGCCAGAATTATGTTCAGTTTTACTCCTTGCCCATCTAACTTGTCTGCAGTGGAACCACAAGCAAGAGTACCTCTAAATTAGATTACCTGAGATTATAGCTCACTACAGCTGTCCTGAAGAGGTCCTATACACCCTTCCACAGTTCCGACAGGCACATCCTCCTGATACTGGTATTTGCAAACCATGCAGGACTAATGCAGAGAACTATTGCTCATCCTTGCAGTGGTGATTTTCTGTTGCAGGAGTGGTTCAATCAATTTATGTAAATGCTGTGGGTGCAAAGGACAAGGCAAGGATTGCATCAGGAAATTCTGCTTTGAGTATTTCCCTGCATTAGGCTGTATACTCCTCACGCTTCACCAAATACCTGACCAATTTCCAAACATTTGCATGCCACCTGTAACAACTGCATACAAAAATATATGAACTATTTAGACAATATGCTGCAGTTTAACAAAGGTAGGAAGCATGTACCTCACTTTTGGCCAATAAGTATGCTTATAGTAGCCTGGTTTATTTATAGCCCTGAGCTCTCTACAACTTGAGTGCCTGCTGAACATGAGGATCAAGGAAAAGTTCTTAAACCGAGGCAACTCTAATAAAGATTGGTTAAGATTTACAAAGCACAGAGGTGATTTGCAAGTCTTACAATGTTGAACAAATATACAGTGATTCTCTGTTGCTGCTGGGATCTTTAGGATGCCTACCAAAATCCTTGTTAACTGTACTGTGTATGTATGAACAATCCACAGATAAAGGTATATAATGATTCCCAATTTCAACAAAATCTGAATTTTCTGATAATATTTCCTCTGTATTGAAAATAGCAATTTTTTTCTGGGCTTGACACCTGATTTTCACTTTAGCCCAGACTGCTCATGTCTTTGTTTTTTCTTGTATGGAATTCTGGTTAGATAATCCTGATATCCGAACAAGAGTTGGGGTCCAAGTTGTCCAGTGGAAATAGATCATCAATTATTTTGTTAGGCACACAGTGACATAAAAATAATTCCTGTATTTTTAGATATATCTGTGAGAAAACCACAAAATGTTAATTTTACATATCCTGGAACTCTTGTTCGCTACCTGAAATAATGTGTCAAAATTAATCAGGAAACAATAAACCACTTTTTAAAATGATGCTTTAAGTGTGTGTGCAGCCACACGTTAGGAGCCCATTTCAGCAGGCACAGTATAAAGCAGTAAATACGAAGATACTCAACAACATCCAAGAGGTGCCAGGGACTGCTCAATCTGCTGCCTTCAGAAGCTGCAAAGGCCTTTGTGTGCTCCTACACATCGGTAAGGCTGAGCCGAGGTGATGCTGGAAAAACAGAGACTTTGTCCACATCAATCCTGAACAAATCTTTGAAGATTAAATTTATGCTAGCCAAACATAATCCCTTTTAGTGTCTTCAAACCAGTTTGATTCATGAAATTGAGGTGCTATCTCAATTATTTAAGCATATGTTCAAAATATTTCAGAAAGACACCGTGAGGAACTGAAACATTCAGTGTTCTAATCTCTTTAAACCATGAGATTATCGTGCTTTACCCCAGATAAATACATTGGGGGTGATACTTCGTGTGAGAACACACCCTGGAGGGGCTGCAGAAACCGGCTAGGTCAGACATTATTTTACTCATTTCTAGACGCATTGCTAAGTCAAAAGCGTTTTCTACAAAAAGAGAGACGTTAATTCCAGAGGCATTGTCAGCGTTGGAGGGCACCAAGACGCCGCTGCCTCAGGAGAGGCCGCGGACGCCCTGAGGGAAACGCCGCCGCTTCCCCCACCCCCAGCCCGCGGCGCGGGCCCGGCTCCCGGCCCTCCCTCCCGGGAGGCAGGGCCCCGAGTCTAGCCACGGCCTCGGCTGCCCGCAGTGCCCCCAGCGGCCCCGAACCGCTCCCCGCCGCCTTCCCTTGCGCAACGGCGCCCTCTCGGCCGCGTTCCCGAGGCCGCCGCTCATGAACGGCTGGCTCCGGCCTCGAACCCGCGACCCCCCGGTCTCCAGCCCGCCGCCCGCCTCGCGCCCGTTGCCAAGGAGCCGCCGTTGCCATGGGAAGGCTCAAGGCGCATGCGCGCCCTTGCGGAAGTGCCCGGATGCAGCGGGAGGAGGCGCTGCCGCCATATTTGCCCGGAGAGCAGCGAGCTGGTAGCTGCTGAGCCCCCCGGCCCCATCGGCTTCCATCCGCCCCGGACACTCCCCGACGCCACTCCGCCTGCAGGCTATGGACGATCGGGAGGATCTCGTCTATCAGGCCAAGTTGGCCGAGCAGGCTGAGCGCTACGATGGTGAGCGCCGGTTGAGGAAAAGCCCTGCGAGGCCGAGGGGGAGAAGGGAGGGAGGGAGCGGCCACAAAATGGCGGCTGGGCGGGGGAGGGGGGGGCAGGGGCGGAGGGGGGGCACGGACAAAATGGCGCCTGGCACCCCCCCTGAGGGGGCTGAGGGAACCGGGGCTGGGGGCCCTGAAGGAGCGGGAGGCTCGGGCCTGGGCGGGGCCGCTTCGGGGAGGGGGGGGCGGCGGCGGCGGCGGCAGAACCGGGAATAAAATGGCGGCCGCGAAGGGCGAGTCCCGGGGGGAAGGGGAGCCGCCCCCGCCTCATGGAGGGGGGGGACACACAAAGAGACCCCGCCGCTGCTGCTCGGGTGCCTCCGGGCGGTGCTCGCGGCCCGGGCCCCGCTTCCCTTCAGCCGGGCTGCGGGGCTGAGGGCGGCTCGCCGCAGACAACGCCCTCTCCGGGAGGTGGGTGCCCGGCTCGCTCGGCCCCTCGAGGGGGAGATGGTGGGGAGAGGCCCGCTCGCCGTGGCCGGTCCTAGGGGAGCGGGGTTGCCGCTTTTCTTTCTCTTCTTTTGCTTTCCGGTGGAGATACCGCTGCCCCTGGCAAAGCCAGAGAGAGACCAAGAGCTCTCACCCTGGAGCCATCTAGTACTACGTGATACTTCATTGCCTAAAGGAAATGCGTACGCTTTCATTATGCGCAAGATGCTGTTACATTTCATTTTCCTTTTCCAGTATTGTGTATTTTTTTTTCCCTCTTTCCCCGATAAAGTTTGTGCGCTGTGCCTGGTTGGTACAGATCTGGGGAAAAGTGGTGGTGGGAGGGAGCTGGCAACCCTGGAATGGTGTCTGCTGCCCCAGAAATGTCTGCCTTGTGACTGTCTATTTAAACGTGTTTCTATTGCCTATAATAGACAAGGCCTTTAATTTTCTCAATGGTGTTAATCTTCTGGGACTGTTACTTCTGCCTTAAGACTTGTTTTTATGTATTTGAAGTGAAATAAATACCTGTGTATGTTTTTTAAAAAAATCTAAATGAATACAGCTATGTCTCATGTAGAGGTAGGGCGATGCTCCAAATACTAAGGTCGCAATTTTCATAGCACAGGAAGGTAATTTGATGAGAACTAGGTTTTGTTCTCAGAGTTACTGCTTGAAAAACCAATGCTAGTGTTTCAGAGCATCTGAGAAATACACATTTTGGTGAGGAAAATAACAAAAAAAAGGCCCAAATAAGACTCGTCCGTCAATGTTCTTATAGGGGAAAGGGGGTGGAAGTCAGAATTCCACTAAATGAAAGGAGTCACATGGCTTCCTCATAGTAACTGGAAGGACTTGCAGGAAAAAAATGTCCCCCAGAACAGTTCTTGGGGTGTGACTTGATGGGCTGGGAGGGATGGGCATAGGATTCAGTATTTCACAGTAGGTATGCAACATCTGTTGGTAAAAACTGGTGTGTGTGTTTTTGCAGTATTTTGCTGCCTACCCCAAAGAGCATGCGATGGGAAGACACATTTTTCTCCCTGCCGCCATTCCTAAAAAAGATGCCCCCCCTCCCCCAACCCAATCATTTTCCTGGAGTTGGGCTTTATGTGTGTAGGGAGGAAAGGGCTCTCCACCTGGTATTAATGAGTCAGTGCAACTATAAGTGTTGGCTTTGGTTTGAGTGGAAACCCCAAGTAGGATGCTTGGCCAAAATCCTGAAGGATTCATCATCTTCAGGAGCTTTTGAGGCATAACAGCCTGTCTTTCTGGTGTTTTCCTAGATCGGTGGTAAATCAGTTCTTTGGAAAGTAATCAGACCCTACCCCATTATAGAGATCTGAAATGCCAAAACCATTTGGCTTCCTGTCAAGAAAAAAATGGTTGATAGTTTGCCGTTGCGCAGCTTTTCTTTCCATCAGTGGACTTTCTATTCCAACCCAATTGTAGATCTTTGCAGAATAAGCTGGCTAGGTCAGAATTTAGAAGACTTCTCATGCTATATTGCTTCTGAACTGTAATGAGGCCATTGTTAAGGAGGGAGCACCGGCAGCTGTGTTTAAATCAATATTGTGGTTTTTAGACTTCCAAAGTTTGTTGGAGTCAAGTTGGGTAAATAAATTTAAGGCGTACCTTCCAATTCCGCCAGCTGTTCTGAAAGCATCTTTACTTCTTATGTCTCTAGCCTGGAAAAAATGGTATTGTAGGTGCTGTTCCTGCAGCTAATTCCATGTCCTGGTTCAGCTGGAACAATAAAGAGGTTTTGGCATACTTTGTTCTCATTTATATGAAATACTATATTTCTGCTGGGCATATTTTGTTCTCATTTATGTGAAATATTATATTTCTGCTGAGATTGCTTCTCAAACAGTTCTGCTCATGTTTGGCGGTATGCTGAAAGTTTAAGTTATTCTTAATTTTGCTCTTTGAGATACGTGTTCATAAGGTCAGTTACTAGTTTGCACATATGAAATATGTGATGGTAAGTACTGTCTACGACAAATATGCTGGAAGAGAAATTGTTTTATAACATCAATATGAATGTGAAATCATTTAAATTTGGTTTAATTTTAGATAAATTCTGCCCCATCTTTCTCATGAAAGAGTGGTGTGTGGTATGCTGTTTCTTGGGCATGATTAGAATGGGCATGGTTTGTGACATTTAAAGTGCTTATAGTATCACCAAACTAGTTGTGTTTTTTTTGAGTTACATGACCCATTCATTTAAAGAACTTGATCAAGTCTTGCAGGTTGTGCCTGTAAATTGTTGAAAACCCAGTCCTGTATCTGTATGGTCCTTAATATGTTGGCCTGGATTAAGGGGACAACTTTCTAGGTACTTCTGCAGTGTAAATAACACTTAAGCCCTGATCTCTGGAGATATTAAGAGATTTGGGTGTCTGACTATCTTTACAGATCTGCTTAGGCATGTCATGACAAATAACAAAATGCCAGTCAGCTTACTTACATTTTAGGCAGCTTTGTGACAAATCTCTCTTTGAAGAATCTCACTTATCTGCTGTTCCTTCAAAGACTATTACTAATAGCATAATATTTAACTGTAAGCTGTCTTTTTGGGAAAATAATTAGAATAGAGAAGTTCAGAAATACAATTTACCTTACTAATGTTTGACTTTATGTAAAGAGAATGTATGTATGTGCATTTTTGTAGACTTTCAAATGTTAAAACTTAATTCTTTATTATGGAAGCTAGGTAGCATCTTTCCCTTAATCAGGTGAGAAACCTACATGCTATGACACAAGGTAAACTCTTAAGTGGATGCTGTGGATGCCTAAGCTGTGCTCTCAGTTTTGTGTTAACAGGGCTTGAGGTACATAACTTGAAATTTACATAAGGTATAGCAGGTGAGATGAACAGGGTTTCTTTCTTTCTGAAAGCAGATACAGGTCAGGTTACAGCTGGGAAGAAAATACTTGACATGTCTCCAGATTCCCAGTACAGCAAGTGACTCCTATGTTTCTATAAACTGTCAGGGTGATGCATCTTCGCTCTGAAGACAATAAGGTGTGAGGCAGTTGATGGAATCCAGAATTTGAACATGTTCTAGAAGCTGTCTCACAGTAAGAACTTGGAGCTAGAGCTTACTTAAGAATCAGTCACTAATCTGTATCACAAATGATAATTTACTAATTTCAGTTTGCAGATGTCCTCTTTCAAGTAAATAATGTGAATGCATTGAAGGGGTGTTGTTCCCCTGCTGCCCCCAACAGTTGTGTGAAAGGGCTCTTGTGTAATTTCCTTTCTGAATCTCCTCAGGTTTTGAGAGCAACCAAAGGATTCAGACTTGTAAGCTTGGTTGGTTTGGTGCTCTGCAAGGAGTCAGCAACTGAGTTGGTGTCCTTTAATTTATTCAGGTACTTGTATCAGGACACTATTTACTAGCAGGTCTCAATCAAACAGAGAAATGTATGATGAGACTTGATCCTTAGATTTTCCTGTAGCTTCTTTCAAGCTGATTTATTTTATTACTAATCTCCGTTTCAGTTAGGAGGACATAACATCACAGCTTGAAGATTGAATAGAGATGACTTGTTGCAAGAAATACTTCTGCTGGTCTGTAGGATTGGTTGTGTGGAAAATATCCCTGTTGCTTGGGTAATTTGGCCTTAATCCATCTGGTTCTCCAAGTGCATAGAAGTACTGGTATGCTCTGTAGAACTGTATATTGCAGAGTCATGCAGTCGAACGTTGGAATTGTCTTGGCTGCACCAGCAATTATAAACCTCAGCAGGCTGTACTGCTATTCCCTGTATGCTTTCTCTACAAAACTGTAGTTTAAACCACTGTGTAGGGTGGATTTTCTCTGGTATTTTCTGCTCTCTTCCTTCTTGGTTGTTTTAACATCTGGGGATATGGTTGTTAGGTTCTTTTATGCTCGTTCATATAAAACTTGAACGTTGTCATAGGTGTAGCATGTTCTAGGTAGGGAGCTTAAGATAAGATTATCAATTTTTATTACTGGCAGTTAAAAGGGTGCAGCTACTCAGGGTGCTTCAAGCGTATGAAGACAACTGAGGAAAAATCACCCAAGCTCTAATGTGTAAAGGGAAATGCTATGTTTATTTTATGTTTTTAGAAACTAAAGCGGTAGTGCTGTGAAGTGGGGTGAGCTAATCTGACAACTCCCTGTTGAAAGGGGGATGTCTGCTCTTTAGAGCCAGTCCAGGTCTCTAAAATAGAAGCAAATGTCTTTCTTCTTTTCCCCTGAGTAGCTTTCTGAGATGGTGACCTGAATCAGATAGTTGAGAGGTCATAGAAGCGCTGAGCTGGCACGCGAGTATTGATAGGGATAGAAGGGAAAGGCACCTCCCTGTCCCCACAAGCTCCTCAGCTAGTTTAGTCATCTCTTTAAATACTAGCTGCAAAATGCAGGATTTCTTAAGAAGAAAAGAACCTCATGTTGGGAACGTAATAGCTTTGTCTTCAGAACAAGAGTTCCTAACGGATGAAAAGATGAGCTCTACTTTTTCTTGGCTTGAATTTAGACCTAATCACTGCAGTGAGCAGAGTGGTGTCCAGTGATAGCAGCTGAAGGCCTGCACGTCTAGGGAGAATGTAATCTATGGGCGTTAGTCCTTGTGGTTACACATCACTTGATGAAGAAAACACACTTGCCGTTATTTTTTTCATCTCTTTGGTCTTTGTCTTTATTGCTGTTAGCAATTTGCTCTTACTACTAAGTTAGTAGTTATTATTTGCTTCCTTTTTTTTTTTTTTTTGATCACTTACAAATGTGAGCATACTTCCCAGCACAGATCACCATGTGATTCCACCAGCGATCTTCTCCCCCTTTGAACACGGAGCCTACGTTCGTACCCTGTTTCCTGTCTTTCAGCTGAGTGTTTATCCATATGAGGACTCCTCTCACCCCATGGCAGTTGAGTTCCTCAAAGAACCTTGGTGAGGGACCTTGTCAAATGCCTTTGGGAAATTAGGTACACTGTATCAATTGTCTTCCTTGTCTGTATGCTTGACTCACTCAAAGCATCACAGTAGATTTGCAAGGCATTATGTGCATTTACAGCAAGCTTTACTCTTCAGTATAGCATTTCTGCATATACCCACTCATTCTTTTTTTTTTTTTAATCCTCTTGGATTCTGGTGTTAGGTTAATGGATGTGTGGTTCCCTTGACTGGCTGCTGGAATACTTCTTAAAATCCTTCTGTTTCTGCTGCTAAAGTCTTGAGAGGATATACACAAGAGTTTAGGATCAGGTATTTCATTTTGAGTCCTTCATAGTTGTTACTGATGATGTTTTGTTCATTCCGTGACCAGTACTTGTACTCAGTCTTCTCTGAATACTGGTTATGGTGAACACAAATGTGGGGAGACTTTTTTCTGTCATGTCCTTAACATCCCTAGATCACACTGGAGCATTCGCAGCTTTTTGCTCCTGACGTGCTGAAGTAGATATTGAGCAGCAGCTTAAGAGCTTGAAGATCTTGGCCTGCTTTATTCCCTCTAGACAAGAAAGGATTAAACTTAAAACATGGCTTCAGTTTTCTGAAGTGCTCTGCTTCTGCTACTGTCAGCCTGGTGGTATTTAATAAGGCTACCTTCTGGGTTTACCTAAGGTTCTTTTTGATTTGAGCCCTCAGTGTGGTGGCCATCAAGTCATCTCCATTCTACCTCTACTGAACAAGCTCTGTTCCTGTTCTTATTTTAACAAGCTTTCTCGCCCTATGTGGTTCCTCTTGCAGAAACCAAGCATACCACAAGCAAATTTTCTAGCTCTTGCTTTCCTTCGGTAACGTTGAATCAATGTGTGCTGTGGCAAGGGCCGCTTCTCAGTGTGGTTGAAACAGACCCTGTGTATTGTTGAAAATTGGGGGGGACCGTATCATAGGCTATATGACTGGTTGCTTCATTAGAAAAAATCCATCAAACGCTGTAGCATTGTGCTTATTGGGAGACTTAAGCAACATATTGTGCCATAACTAGGCATTCTGAGTACTGTAGCTTTGCCCCAGTGGCATCTTTTCCTTAGCTTTTCAAACACAGTTTGGGCCAAGTGGTTCCTGTTGCAACTCTTATTGCTAACCTAGACTTGGATTTTCAGTCTGAGTAGTATAAACTGATGAAACTGTCAGATTGATGTACAGTTCTTTGGCATGGTCTGCTGTCTCTTAACTTTGTAGCCCGTATTGGAAAGGCTTGTAATATTCCTACACAATTTGCAGTACATCAGCACTACTTCCATATTTCCTTACCCAGGGATGTTGCAGTTCTCCTGTGTTGCTTGGATTTCTAGTTTGAAAAGCAGCAAATAGTTGCTGTTTCTCATCTTTATCTGGAATGAAGCATTCAATGTTTTTGATCTGTAAGTTTCCTCATCACCTGTGCCCTTCGTGCAAATTCTATGGGTTGGTGCCTAATAGATAGTTACCAGTCACGTATTTCTCAACACTTGTAAACTTCCCTCATTAATTTTTAGTTTAATTTTGTGGCTTTGTCATTGGTATAGGTCCAGTAGTATAAAAAAAAACAAACCTTTTTTTGTATAAGCTTCATCTCCTTCCACAGGATTATAGGGTTTCTATCACTGTTACCCCCATCATGCTTTCAAAGAACTGCTATTTTAGACCAATTCCATTGATGTACTATTTTTTTTAAAGTGGATGCCTTTTGTTAGTCAGAACTTTAATTGGCTATTCCTTTCCCTGTGTATTTCAATCCTTTTAAAGTGGGAAAAAGTATTGTTACATTTCAGAGACTTACAAGGTTCCCTTGTAGCTTATGGGTGTGTCAGATTGTGTATCTCTAGGGCCATAATCTCTCTAGAATCTTTGATATTTAGAAACATCAACAAACTAGCCACATACCATCCTGTTCCATGTCTCTTGTAGGTAAGTCAGTAGACCACTGTACGAATCTTTTGTTTATTACAGTATGCCCGTGTTCCTCCCATGTCAGAGGAACCACCCAGCTTAACAGTGGTGTTGGGACGTAGGAACAAATAACTGGTAATGCCCGTGCTGCTTCTGAATAGACCCTTGTACTGTAGGTAGTTGTTTTGAGTCTCAGCTGAATGCTTTTTCCCTAGGAATATACAGACTGTTTTACCTGGTCGGGCTAAATGTCCACTCACTGTAATACTCCTTAAAACACCTTAAAGCAGCAAATGTCTGAGGAAGGATATGAATCTTGTTACAGTTTTCTGATCCAGGACAGAAGATCCTGGAAACTTACATGCTTCTCACTTCTGTTTCTGGAGTAGTTTATTTACTGATATCACACACTTAGATGAAGAATTGTATCATCTCAGTATTTCTGTGTCTGTTTGACTGAAGTATAGTGGTCTTACTGTGTCAGACCCCAGAGGTCTTCAGGCTGATGGCAGATGTGGGGGAATGAGCATTTTAGGTGAACGGTACGGCATCACTACATCCTCCTTATTCTACAGCTTGTGTTTTCCTGCAGGATTTGTCTTCAACTCATAAATTAGCTTGAAGAGAGGGCTGTGCATTCACAACTACAGGTTAATTTCTCAATTACTTCTCATATCTGAGGACAGTTAAACATTAAGCTTGAAGTTAAGCCATATGGCTCTTGCTGGAGCTTGGCAAAGATATCCAAGTAGGAGAGAGTGCAAGTCCTAATTCCTGTTCATCTTTCTTTACAAGAATGAATGCTGTGGTAGGCAAATCATCTTGGATGTACCTATTGCTTAAAGAATTTAAATATGAGATGACTTAGTTATTAAAAAAAAGTCAAAAGTCAACATTCTTTGAACAGATAGAAGCATCATCCCTTAGGAAATAAGTCATAGTGCTTGTATTATTTAAGTTGAATATTGTAACTGTATCATACTGTCTCTAACTTGGCTAGTTGAAGTTACAGGACTGCATGCTTAAGTTTAAATATATGTACGTAGTGTTTTAGTGTGGCTTTTGAAGTTGTCAGCAAAAACAGTTGACCAATTTGAAACAGCAGGCTCTTGTTTGTAAATATTATCAAAGCCTTTGGGCATTTTTTTTGTTACTTTGTGAGCTGGAGTAGCAAAACAGACTCGGTGAAGTAGGGATGTTTTCTTCTGAGGAGAATAGAGCCACTATAAAATTGTCCTGCACATGTGGAGACCTGCTCCAGACTGATAACATTGTTCCTGCCAAGGAAAAAACGAGCCCATAGTTCCCATTGCTGAAAGAGCTTATGCCTGCTAAGACTGAATTTTAACACCTGAGGGGGAAAAATGACAGTGAAGCGTTACTTGTTTCCTGTTGCTTCTGCTGCCTCGATACAACATCAGGTAAAATGATGGGGGAGGGACGATGAAAGTGCAAGTTAAATAGGGCACAGAAACGTAAAGGGTCATAGTATGGGAGGTGTAGCCTAGTCATGTTACCGTGGTCTTGGCAGAAAGCAAATTTGTGACCGTGGAGCTCCTCAACCTGCCAGGTAGCTGGGAAGCCCTTGTCCTGTGGAGCAGCTGGGCTGGTTGGGTTGTGCTCTCATCAATGTTCCCTGTACCTGGGATTCTCATCTGCTCTAGCAGCTGGGAGGTAGATGATGAACGAACTGAAGCACTTCTTGATGGGACAAAACTTAGAGTTACTGGATGTCATAAGCTAAGAGAGCTCGGTATATATGTGACACTTCAGCTTTATTTTTCTGATATGTCATAGACAATCATAATGTGATTAGGTAGTGAAAGGATTAAAGCCTTCCTTAAATAGTTCAGGCTTTTGCTTCCACTTGAATATAGGAAAGCTATATTTAGTAATAACTTCTTTCACCTCAGCTTTGGAAGTCTTTTTTAATGGTTTAGGCTGTAAATATGAATTACGTTTTGTTACTTTTTCAGTGGAAATAGCTGCTTGGCATGGGTAGATATGATTGCTCTGGTTATCCTCAAGATGTCTCCTTTGTCACTTTTCCAAGCAGCTAATTTTTCTCTTGGTGGTTTCCTCTTGGAATTTTGACTTGCTTCCCTAATCTGCTCAAGTCTGGATCTTATTTTTTGGTTAATTACTGTAATACACTGTATTCTAGCTGACAAATCAGTGGAGCATTCTGTAATTCTTCATTTTATCCCTGTTGTGCTGAAAGTCAGTGTACATTTGCTCATGCTTTTCTCACAATTCAATGTCTTTTCAGGAGCACTTTGAAGAACACACATTCCTGTAGGATTGTACTGATAACCGTTATCCACTGTAAAACATGAGTGCTTACTGCTAAATCTGTTTTGTCTTTCTTAAGCTGTCCTTAAAGAATGTTTTGGGTACTCTTGTCAAATGCATTTAAAAGAGTATCAGGTAATTCCTTTGTGCGTGTGCTCGTGGATTTGTTTGGACCACTCCAGTATAAAAGTGAGGAGTAATTGCGTGAAAGGAGGAGGGAGCCTGTTTTGATACGTTATCATTAACGTGCAACTTCTGTTGAGTGGTTTGAAAGATGCCTTAGCTGTGAGAATAATTGCTTGACCTTTTCTTCCTAGAAATGGTTGAATCAATGAAGAAAGTGGCTGGAATGGACGTGGAATTGACAGTGGAAGAGAGAAACCTGCTTTCTGTTGCATATAAAAACGTGATTGGAGCCAGAAGAGCTTCCTGGAGAATAATCAGCAGCATTGAACAGAAAGAAGAAAACAAAGGTGGAGAAGATAAATTAAAAATGATTCGGGAATATCGGCAAATGGTAAGATGTAGTTGGCGTTACGGCGTAATGCCATTTAGTTAAAGGCTGCATCCCGGGTTTGTTACCCTTAAGATAAAGCACTCCTGTGTTCCCAGGGTTGCGGGGTGTTAAGATGTTACTGTCATCTCAACTGTGAAGCTTGCATGTGTAATAACCTCTAGGGCCTTGCTATTTTTTCTCTTCAGAGAGGGGAAAAACTGATGCAGATAACTTCATGGTGAGTCTAGTCAGTCTGTGCAGCTTTACCTAAAATGGAGAACTTGGAACAAGCTTTGACTTTCATCAGGAAGGGCTAATGAAACCATCAGCTCTTAGAACAGTGAACTGTTTCCCTCCCGCCCCGCCTCCTGGTTTAATGTGGAGCAGGCATTCTCCCATACTATTTAAATCCCACACATTTCTGCAGAGATTTCACATTCATCATTCGAGGACAAGTGCCTCCATGGTTCAGATCTTCACTTCCAGAGAAACAGTGGAGTCTTTTAACCTCCTGGCACTGATTTATACGCTACCAATGGAAATGATGTTCCTTTTTTCAGGAATGGCTCTGGACTACTTTCTTTTGACTCATAGCATTTCTCTTGCTCCATGGAATTGTTCAAGTTGTAAGTTTCTATTTTTATGCTGGCGTGCTGCTGGGATGAGGCTCTGCCAGTTACATACAGTCCCAAATACCATTTCTTGATGGGTGCCTAAAATCTTTCTAACGGAGCATATAAATTAAGACAGTGAATACCTATCTAATGATTGCTTAAATTTGTCTTACACAATATGCTTTCAGGTTTCTGCTTAATATTTTGTGGGCAGTTGCTATCTCCTGCCAGAGATCCTTTAATAGTGAAAAGCCTTTCCATTGGTTTTGAAGGGATTGTTTAAAAAAAAAAAAAGGCATTGTTCTGCATCTCTCCTTGTAAAGAGAGCAACTGCTGTGCAGAACAGACTGGTGAGCAAGAAATGTGTGTGTATATAGTCCTCGAAATAGGATATATTGAGAGAGAAATGTACGGCCACAGGGAATGCAGGGCCATGCCAAGTGTCATCATCCTTTAAATCCTTACAGGGAATAGCCATCGCTGTTGCTCAGAGTGCCTGCAGCCTTTAGGTGGAAGAATGCAGTGGAGTACACAGCAGTGTATTTCCATACTGGAAAAAGACAAGATGTGTCTACTCAGCTCTGGCCTGGGTTTTCCAAGAGGCTTATGTGTTGCAGTTGGAGACTGTGTCCTGCTTGTAGCTGCTCAAAGACTTGCTTTAAGTTAGTGGATGATGCTTCTTGCTGCTGCTGAAATGAGAGCTGCAGCAGAGGTGCCCTGCTGTTGTACTCAGTGCTTCTGGGTGAATGGGTAAGGTCCAGTGCAGACTCGGAGTCGTGGTTATTTTGCTTGACCCCCATGCCAACAAATACACACTATTGTATTTTTCAGTCTTAAGAACAGTGTTATTGGGAGATCCTTCCCAGGCTTGAAATACTCTGGGGGGGGGGGAAAATGGGGAGACTTGGGGGACAACACACAAAACAGTTATCTTGGCCTATTAGTCCTTAGATTAAAATTCTGAGGAGTGAGAGAAAATAGCATCTCTAGAAAAAAAATCTTACCTACCACCAGAACCAGCTGTGGGGGCTTGCACAGCTGTAAACTGCTGCTTGAGTTGAAATGAAAGTTTTAGTTTGTGTAGAAATCATTAGTCTTTTGTCTACATCGGTATTTGTTAGAATTCAACTCTTTGGTCTTGGTCAAGTGAACTCCAAACACGAAATCATTAGCCAGTATGACTTGGGGCAGAACTCAAGGGCTGATCGGTGGTGTCAGAGCAGGACCTGGCTGGTTTTGTCTGAGGCGTACATCAGGCAATACTGAGGGATGATGGAGGAGGTCTCTCTGTTCTTTTGCTTCGGCTGCTTAAGATAAATGCAGCAGAACCTGTACAGAGCTATGGGGAAAAACTGCTGCTGACATGATTCTTGCTTTTTTGGGTCCTGTGGCCACTTGGATGCACAAACGTGGAGCCCCTGGCTTTCTCCTCTGACTGCCTCTCTGTGGATGAGAACATGGAGGCTCGCTTTCTCTGTCCTTGAGAGGATGAAGTGGTGTCTGCACATGATGCAGTTCAGATCCTTGCAGTAAGACCAAATCCGTTCCCTAATAGCATAGGACAAGCGTTCACCTCCCTCTTCCAGTCTGTACTTGTGGTGTACTGAAAGTGTGTTTTGTAGTGCTCTGACTTACAGCCTGGGTTGTATTTTGAGGCAGCTGCAGGGCTTTCTCCTTCCCCTCTTCACAGAAAGATCAGGCTGGAAGTTTGACACATGGGTGGTCCTTTTATTTTCTCAGGGGAGCGGGAAAGAAGGTAGCTCGCAGGCTTTAGCAACTGCTGCCTGCTGTTCTGCTTTCATGGTGCATCCCAGTTGTGAGGTGCAGCTGTTCTGTGGGCTAAATAGTAAAACAGGTCAAAGAACTAGTACGGGCCACGATTTTCCTGGTTGGTTCTAATAAGTTTCCTTATTTAGGTCATCAGGTGGTTTAGAAGCTTCTGTACCTGTAGAGCTAAGAACCCAGTCTGGAATCTGCTTAAGCCAGCACAACCACTGAAATACAGAAGCCGGGTGGATTGTGGGGGGCCACTGCACACATCGGGATGAGCCATCTCTCCTTGCTAGTCAGAGCCTGCAGTTCATGTGTCCTATTTTGAGCTAAAATGGTAACAGGCCATAAAACTACCTGCTCTGTGTGCTCCCAAAAGGCTTAGTGTGGGCTCTTGGGCTGGCTCGTGGTGCAGAGCTCAGTTATCCTCTGTCAAGAGAAGATCCCTTTAGATCTTTTTTTTTTTTTTTTTAAAAGAGCCCTTTGGGCTGGGGGGGGGGGGGGGGGGGAGGGAGTATTTTTTTTAATTAGCTCAATTTATATTAAATCTCTAAGTTAAGCATGGTCAGGACATATAAATTGCCCTGGTCAATAGTTGCTTTTTGGTAACTTGTGTGACTGATCCTTAAAGCACAGCTGAAAAAGGTCTGTCTGAGATGAAATGGAAGTTTGTACGTGTCTGGTTTAACAAAAGAAGATTAGAAACTGATTTAATTCTTTGCAGTTGTGCTGAAGATCTCTCTGCAAAAGAAGTCATTGAGAAAGAGGATCAAGAGGAAAGAAGTTTGCAGGAACTGACTGCTGGCACAGGTTTTATAGCTTTTGTAGCCCAAGAATATATGAAGTAGATTCTTCTCAAGTGACCATATTTCAGCAACTTCCTAAGCATTTGTCACATAACTAAGTATAGCATCTAACTCTTCCTCTGAATGCTCTAGGGCATTCTGTCATTGTTTGCATATGAAATTTGCTGTATATTAATCTACCTAAAGGAACTTCTCCAGATCTGTTAAGTAACTTTGTACAAATTGATATGTGCCAGTTTATTTTAGATCTAGTTTTAACAGTTTTGAGGCTAGATGTCGTGGTTACAAACCCAAAGAGTTGAGAAGCTATATGGTGATAAGATACTGCATGAAAAGAAAAATGCTATATGAAAGAAAACTGCATGAGTGGGGGGGATAGGAAGGGATAGCAGGCTGACTGGGGCTGCTCTTGTGATCTGAGGCATGCAGCTACTGGTACCGTTTATTGTAGCTGATGGCGATGCCTTGCCTTGAAAACCTCAGCTTTGTAGTCTGTAACAGTAGCTTGAGCCAGAGTTGTCTTCAGCCATAACTGAAAGATAATGCCAAATCAGGAAAGAGCAGCAACAGGTTGCTATCTGCACTTAACCAACCCCTCCTGCTGTGGATGATGTGGGACGCTTGGATCAAGTCTGGTTTTGGCAATGTAGATGTCAAAAAACAGCTTTTAGCTTTTTTTGAAGGTGCTTTGTTTTCAGGTATGAAACTTTCCATGGTAGAATCTAATCTTGTAGACCTTGCTTTTTTTATTCCAAAGCAGGAAAAAAAAAATATGACCATGTTTTCAATTCTGGTTATTAAAATCCAGTAACTGATTTTAAGTAAGACTTAATATGTTGGTTTTCTTTGACCACTGACCTCACTGCTAGTGTTGACAGCTTCTGCTTTTTTCTGTTATGAACCGCTATGCTTTGCTTTTTTATTACCTGCTTCTGAAGTTTGTATTTTTTTCTGGAGTTTGTTTTCCTCTTGTATCTGACCTTTTTTTTTGTCTGTGACACATCTGTTGTGTTCTAATATTACATGATTTTTGTCTTAGGGCTTTTCTGCTAGTACTTGGCTTCCCAAGTAGCCAATGGAAAACTGTTTTGAATGTGTAATGTAACTGGGGGTGAAATGGAGTTCAGCTGACCTGTCTTAACTACCTTCAAATTGTTCCCTTCACCATTGCCACTTCAGGGCCTTCCAGGATCAAAAACGTGAGGCATTAGGAGTTATGCAAGTCATGCAGTAAGCAGTTACATGCTGAGACAGACATAATGCAACTGTCTAGTAAGATGTTTCCCAGGGAATTTATAATTCCGTTATTCAGTTACGCATTTCATCATACATCAGTCCTTGCATCTTCTGTCTGCCAGCTAATTGCCCAGTACTGTTTTGCTTAATGTACCTGTGGACAGCTGAATCTTTGTGCTGTTTTTTGTCTTCCCCCTCCTTGGGTATTTATGATGCCACCTGTTTGATATTAAATATTTTTGAAACAGACCTTTAGTCTTCTGTGCTAACCTTGCTGCCTCTGTGTTGTTTTTTTAAGGTTGAGACTGAACTGAAGTTAATCTGTTGTGACATTCTGGATGTACTGGACAAACACCTCATTCCAGCAGCTAACACTGGCGAGTCCAAGGTTTTCTATTACAAAATGTGAGTGTTGCTTTGGGAGGTGAACTTTTTGTTGTATCTGCACTAGGTAACAGGAATAAAGTAGTGATGCATGGTGGTTTTTTCAGCCCAGAATAACCACTACTGTAATATCCTGTACTAACGCAACAAAAGAAAAATCAGACTTTGTCCTGCTTGATGGTTTCAAATGTGCTTAGGTACTAAGGCCCTGTTGCCTGGGCAGCAGTTGAGCAGTAGTAGTCCTTTTGTGTGTGAATGTACAAAATCACTGGTGGAACTGAGCGGTCTAGTGGCTGGTGTGGAAATAAGGACTAATGACTTGCTGTTTGTTCTATTCCCGTTTCCAGGAAGGGGGACTACCATAGGTATCTGGCTGAGTTTGCCACAGGAAATGACAGGAAGGAGGCTGCAGAGAATAGCTTGGTGGCTTACAAGGCTGCTAGTGATATTGCAATGACAGAACTCCCGCCAACACATCCTATCCGCTTAGGACTTGCCCTCAACTTCTCTGTATTCTACTATGAAATTCTTAATTCTCCTGATCGTGCCTGCAGGTAGGTGGTGACTGGGGAGATGGGGGAAACTTAGGTGAACACCAAACAAGCCCAAAGTAGCTGCTAGTTAGAGAACGACTTTAAGACAACAGGAAAAAAAAAATGTGCTGGCTTTTTTCCTGCTCTGTTTGAGGTTACACCATTGGAAAGGTTTTGAACTTTTGTATCTTTTTCAATCTAGATGCATTTGTTTATCTGGGAGTAGGTTATGTACGAGAAGCAGCAATAACCTTGGACCAATGAACCAGTGGCAGCTTGACAACCTGCCTTGTTAACTCTGTGCTCACCCTTACTGTGCAAAAAGTGTGAGGTAATTTAGCTTGCCTCTCTTGGTGCTTGCTGTTAACACATGGTAAGAGGTGTCATGGTCAGATGAATAAGTGCTGTAGATGAGCTTTTGTAATTCTACTGAGCTTTCATTATTTGGCTTGTATGAGCGTAAAAGTGAGGAATGAAGCAAATACTTCTGTTCTTGTCGCTGCAGGTTGTATAACTTTCTTAAGCTTTTAGCAGATGTTGATCAGTACTATTTTAAGATGTAGAAATGTTTAACAAACCCCAAATTCTTGAGTAAATAGATACTGTTAGGCACACAAAGTAGCTGATTTTTTTAAAGACTTCAGATGTTTATCTGAACATCCTTAAATATTATTTTAAAAACATAAGAGTCTATGGATGTCTAGGTGTCTACGTGAAGATAGGTGTTCTGAGGCTCAATGTGTAGGCTTCAGAATTCTTTCACGTTATGTATTAAGTCTGACTTTGTGCTTATAGGTTGGCGAAAGCAGCTTTTGATGATGCTATTGCAGAACTGGATACGCTGAGTGAAGAAAGCTATAAGGACTCTACACTTATCATGCAGTTGTTACGTGATAATCTGACACTATGGACTTCAGACATGCAGGGTGATGGTAAGTAAATGCCACTCAAAGGTGCTGCTGTCCCCTGAGCTCTACTCAGAAAACAGAGATGGGTTGATGGGTTTGGTGTTTTGCGGCTCTCCTTCTTAAGAATCGACCTTTCTGAACTTTTGTCCTTTCTTAACATGGGATAAATTGATGGGGTGACAGCAGGTTCTCCTGAGAAGTTTTTCAGCTTCATACTTGAAGGAAGCAGATGAGTATCATTCTAAACATCAGTGATTATTATAAAGCAGTGACTACTCTTAATTATCTGTCTCTTGTGGTTTGTCATGTTCATCTTAC
Organism: Nettapus auritus; assembly: GCA_011076525.1. NCBI lineage: Eukaryota > Metazoa > Chordata > Aves > Anseriformes > Anatidae > Nettapus > Nettapus auritus. The sequence continues at coordinate 6,063,525 of CM021783.1, forward strand.
AGTTGCCATTTCAGCCAGATATCAAGTTCCAGTGCAGGAGGAAGTATTGCAGATAATCTAGTTCCCTTTTCAGGTCACTTAATATTTCTGTTGGCTTTTCAGTACAAGATTATTCACTGCCATCATGGCAATCCCTTCACCTTTTAGCAGTCCCTGTAACTTTTATGAAGAATTGAGTATGAAGATGAAGAGGGATTTTGTATCTCTGTTACAGGACAAAAGAGTGAATGCCTAGAAAAGTCTAAATTTGTTCCTTGATATTTGGAAAGCTTTTTTTCTTTATCTACTCCCAATTGGTGCTAGGTCGTGACTCTGGAAATGGGCTATTGCCGGAGCAAAGAGCAAGTATATCCTGTGGCAGTATCTGAGGGTGGGGCACTGATTGCTTCTCTTTACTAACATCTCATAGTTACTCACATAAAAAGTATTTTTGATGTTCTGAATGGATTTTATTTCCTCTTACACTTTCTATGTGAACGTTTTAAATTTATATTTTTTGAATTTATGCCTTATTTTGCTTATTAGTGATTAAACGTTCCTTATCTAGAAAGATTAAACTTGTTTGCTTCTGCAAAAATTAGGTTCTGGATAGACCAGTAGAAAAAGCTAGATTTCTTCAAATTTAGGAGAAGAAAATCTGTCCTGTTTATTAGAGTATTAACAGGTTTAAAACAGTATCCCAACTTGACTTCAGATAAGTCTTATATTTTATATTGTAAGTTGCTACTTGTTGTGTGGCAGTAGCTAGGTAGCTTTACTTGAGAGTACATTACTGGACACTTAGTACAGACACTTAGTGTCTGAAAGGAATGGTGGAATCTCATTAACGTGGTCACTGAGGGCTGATGGCCTCTTTTAAGCATTGCTCACTTCGAGCTATTGGATTGGCTGCAGACACGTACCAGGAGTATTAATGCTGCGATTCAAATTGTACCCCTATTTCTTTGGGCTTCAGACAGAACTGGGGGGGGAGAAAAAACTGTACGTGTGCTGGGTCTTAGCTTGTAGGGTAGCCTACATCTCAGTACAGAGCCTTTTGCAAGGGACCCCGGGTTGTCTTCAGAGGTGCAGGATTACCTTATGGTACAGAATCATGTATATATTGCCAGGTGGATCTGTAGAGCAGTGTCTCTAAGCATTGCAGGTACTAGATGCCTTCCATGCTGTGGCTAGGGGAAAAAATGTATCCCCTGGAGCACATAATTAAAATAAAACCTTTTAATTTTTTAATGGAGCCAAATATCGCGGTGTTCTTTGGGAACAAACAGCGAGGTGGCTATTTCAGTGAAGCAATGAGGCTGGATTGCTGATGCAAGGTGGTAGCATTAGAACATCTTCCAAAAAGGTACCTTTATTTACACGTGACCTGACTAACATCTAATTTCATAGAAGTTAACAAGGTTATTTACAGAGGCTTTTTGAACTTATTTATTGAGTAATCCAGATTCAAATTTATTTCCTCATTAGCTCAATAGTCTGGAGAATGACTATTTTTGTCCTTCCTGAAGTAGTTCAGCATATCTTTGGTACTGTTATGATGCATACCAGCAGGATGAGGACTACAACCTGAAAATACTGCAGAACTGCTTAAACTACTTGCAGTTCTTCAGTCTTTGGATGTTTGTGTAGTGTGTACAGCCACAGGTGCAAAGCTGAATTCTCTTTTCCTTGTAACATCATGATAGATACATTCACTGAGTCCTTTGGAAAGTGTTGCTTCCAGAACTCTATTTTCAAACTGGGCTAGAGCCTTTGAAGATAGGTAAAAGATAGGAGAAAGTTAATTGTGGCATTCACGAAGATGGTCATCATTACCAGTTTCCTGAGGGGATGGGGAAGACTTCTAAGAGGCTAGTTCCTTTTTCATTAAGCTCTTGCCTAATGCTTTATTTCAGTTGTGTAGACTGTGGTGAATGTCTCTAAAACTGGGTAGTGTTACTCAGCTGCTACACTCTTCCATCCCATGTACTGTATCTTTTAACCATGTCATAGACAAGCTGTTTAGTTTACTTCACGCTTGTAATGTCGTCTTCATATGATTCCTATTTTCCCCTTCTTTCCTGCTGTATAGATTCCTAAAGGAAAGTCCAACTGTTCATTTCCTAAAAACTCTACTTTGTAAGTCCTCGTCATGGCTCAATAAACTTTTCAACGTCAGTTTTCTTCTGATCACTAATCATGCTTGCCTCTGTCACTACTTTGCTGCTGAAAAAATTGCTTGTATTTTTGACTCCATTCCAGGGCTAAGCGATGTTCTGCCAATTTGTGACCTGTTACCCAGGTCCCATACGCATAACCAAGATCCAAAGTAACTTACGTATTGGGAATTGAGCGCATACCTGGATGGATATTAAGACTATTTGGGCATGAAAAGTTCTCTCACTGTCGCCTGTTAGAGGAGTATTTGCTTAAGTGCATTGGCTAGAGCATGCTCAGATCTAATAACCTTCCTCAGTTAGGGCCTCTGCGTTCTTTTAAATTACATGTTTCATAATTCTAAATGTAAATTTTGTTTTCGAACGTCACATATCTTGTGTTCCTAGGCCACCTCTTCAAAACTCTACCTGGTGGTAATTCTGAATCTGGACATGCTCTGAGCAGGCATTCTGATTATGTGCTCATTGGTCTCATTTGACTGGGTTTTACTGCAAATGAATTTTTTTGAATGGACAGTTTTTGTTTATTGCCCTTAAGACAGTACCATGTCACATGGCTAAAGATAACTGGGAAGAAAACTTTTTTTTTTTTTTTTCAGTTTCTTGTCAACTAGCTTAATCTTGCATGAGTTATGGCACCGGCTGGTTAAACTTCTCCCTGTTGTAGCAGAAACAGGCAAAGACCTGTGCAGGAGGCATTGCATGCACCTCGCCCAGGGGCAACTATGAAGTAAAACTGAACACTTACTACACGTCGCTATGTGGACAGACCTCATTTCATTGCATGGTGTAGCCTGGTTGAATAGGTCCAAACGGGCTGTTTCTCAAGAGACATGTATCCCATAAGTCACTCTTTGAATAACCACAAGCCTGGGATTTCTTGTTCCGTTGGACTCGGAAGTAGGGAAGTTTATTCATGCTTCTCTTGGTAACTTTATGGATGCCATGTAACTCTGTAACGTTGGCCACAGTCAGTTGTGGTTGTTGAGACTAGGTGGACTTGGAGAGGAGAAAATGTTTAATTTCTTAGTGGGTAGATGGCCTTAGTGATCTGTAGAGTAGCGATGGGGCTACTGGGAAGGTATGTTGTGACTTACAGATGTTGATCTACAGCCACTTGGACAATTTGTCTTGGCTGTTCATTTCTTGATCAACAAGACTGATGACATATGCAGACTGTTTTCAGAAACGATGGTTTATTGTTTGTCCTTACAACAGTCCATGTTTTAATAGCCTGTGCTACAGTTGTTCTGTATGAAATGTGATGAGTTGATTACAAGGCTTAATTTCCATGGAAACGCTTCACTCCAGAACTGGCTGTTATGAGCGTGTGTGTAATTTATGCAAGCGTGTGAGTGTGTGTGTAATTGCATGAAACTATTAATCTTAGATGCTTGTTGAGCCATTCTGCAGTCTCGTTTTCAGAAGCTAACTTCTCCCCTACTTTTAAACACTTTCATAGGTGAAGAACAGAATAAAGAAGCGCTGCAGGATGTGGAAGATGAAAACCAGTGAGACACAAAGGCCAACAAGAGAACCCATCTCTGACCACCCTTCCCCTTCCCCACAAAAACCCTCAGTGTCACTCTGAGAACCACCAAATCTGACTTTTACATTGGGTCTCAGAATTTAGGTTCCTGCCCTGTTGGGTTTCTTTATTTTTATTTTTTTTACACAGTTTAAAAGTTCTTAAAGGCAAGAGTGAATTTCTGTGGATTTTACTGGTGCCAGCTTTTAGGTTCTTTAAGACACTAACAGGACTGCGTAAAGGCTCTTTCAGCATTACTGTATTGTCTCCTGCCAGATGTGGTGATACTGCCATTAGACGTGGATGTTGACACCTGAAGGCTGTTAGACTTGTAGGGGAGAGATTTCGTTATCACAAGGTAGCATGCATGTGGTGGCATTTTTCTTTTTTATAACTGTTTAAACTGAATTTTATACCAATGTTTAAACTTAATTGGATGTTTAGCTTGAAGTTACAGGTTGCATTGGGACATATATTGTAGTGGGGTTACTTGTAATAAAAAAAATTCCAAACTGCTGAAATGTTGCTGAAAAACATGGTGCTGGTAACAGTTCAACAATCCGTGGCTGCTCATTCTTGCCTATTCTTTACTTTTCCTCAAAGCAGGTTAGCATTGAAGGTGGCATTGATAAGCCTGCATGCGTGTTCAATATTTTTTTCTTTCTCCCTCCCCCTTCCCCTTCTCCCTTCGCTCGCTCAACCTCTTTTGTTCAGTATGTGTAACTTGAAGCTAATTTGTACTACTGGATATCTGACTGGAGCCACAGATACAGAATCTGTATTGTTCTTACTGAAACACAGCATGGAATTAACATTAAACTTAAATAAAACAAACCTAAATTAAAAATGCCAAATATTACTATGACTTTCTTTTTATATTACTTCAGCAAGAATAATTTTCCTCTGTTGCTTGTAATAGGAACACTTGGAGGGGGAAGAGAGAGAGAGGGAGAGAAGAGTAACTGCCCTGCTTTTTTTACATGAGATAAAGTAAGATCCCAGTCTTACAGGTGAGACCAGCTTCCTAGAAAATAGCCTACTGTGCAGCTGGAGTCAGCAGCTCTTCAGCATTTACTCAGAATTTTTGCTGCCTGAATGCACGAGAAGTCATGTGCTCATCTTGCTTGCCCCCTACAGGACTCATCTTCCAGTCCGGTTAAGTGGATGGGGAGAAGGGAAATCCTTATGTCCACTCTGCTTAGCGGATGTCCTAGAATTCCTTTCCAGGAATTCCATCGCTGTAGCCAGATTGAGCCCATGAACTGAAGAGACTCACTGGGGCTGGTTCCACATGTTTGCTGACAAAGCCCAGCAGGGTTCCACCTGTCTGCAGCTGCAGTTACATGTGGTGAAACAGTTTTTACAGCATACAGTAAAGACAAAGTGTTTTCATCATAAAAATTTATTTAGCGGTTTTGAAGAGGTTATATCATAGCGTATACAGCATTGTATAGTATATACACTATATAGCATATACAATAGTATGGTGTATATGTACTACAGTGTATACAGCATTCCAGGCCTGGGGCAGTGTTCGTATCTGTATAATGTCAGGAAACCTAAAAGTAGGAGACTGAGCTGATTGTATGTCAGTGGCAACATGTTTGGTTATGTTTTATTCAGGGCTTAGTGTAACTGCTGTTGCTACTGCATCAGGTTAGAGGTGGGATGTGAAGGATTGCTAAGGCAGGTGGAGTGCAAAATGCACCGTTGGAGGTCTGGAACTTGGAAGCTGGAGCTGTGGTCCGCAGTCAGCAGGTATTGACACATAGCTGCCCATGGTGTAGCACTGGGGGTCTTTGTTAAATGAAAGTGCTCGATACTAACTTCCTGTGATGCAGCCTGAGACCTGGTAGCATTCGCATGTCCCTTCTGGGTTGGAGTCAGAATTAGTGATATGACAGCTTGCTTAGGAAACTGGTATGATGCTTCCATGCGAAGGAGCCCTCAGCCAGTTGGTCACTAACGCCAGTGGTGCTGAACTAGCCCTCTTCTTTAAGGCAGTAGTGCGAAGTGTTACATAAACACTGAAGCTTTTCTGTGAGAACTCAAACTTCCAGTTATCCCTGAAGACATAGGAGAGGAAAAGCAGTTTTTGTGAAGGTGCTGCTCTGAGCCTGATGAGCTGTGTGGGCAAGGAGCAGGCTCCCAGACGGGAACAAGGGGGGAGGAGGGAAAGCTTTTGCACATCCTGGCTGAGGGCTCCAGGTTTTGGTTCCAGCCTAGAGGGACATGGAAAATTGGTGACCTCTGCAGTTGGTATCACTTAGGTTTTGGTTGGCTGTGTGGATATGAAAAAGTTGCTACTGTATAAAAATACGACTATACAGCAAGAAATGGGAGCGGTAACTTCAAAAATAATTAAAAAAATGCTGTATCCAGATCAGTGAAGTTAACATGATGGGTTAATTAATACCTTTTGTTCATAAACTTAAAAACAACAAAAATTCCAAATCTAAAACATAAGTTTCCATATCAACACCATTTCTTGTAGTGCATTTCTCATATTCAGCTATAAAGTATTTACAGTTTTTTTTACTCATTTACACAATATGGCTTTAAAATTGTAACACAAAGCATCAAAACATCTCAGAGCAAAATTCTTCATAAAACATTTTGAATATAAAGTTTGGCATTTAATTGATTTGGCTGACAAAGCAGCAGCGTTTTGTTTTCTGATTGTGCTTTTTTTTGATGATGCCAAGCACAAATTTTGGTCATTTCCATCAGGGCTTAAACTCTATTAGAGTCAGAACTACCTCTCTCAGAGCCCAGCTGAACATGTTTCATGAGCCACGGTTTCACAGACATCACGTTGGACCCGTGTGTTTGCCACTAAGGTAAGGAAGAGAAGGCCTTTCTTTTGGAACTTCAGTATTAAGACAAGAAAGCAAGATGCGTTTTGTGGGTTTTCTGAAAGTGCAGGTCTTTGGTAACAAACGAAATGAGCAAAGCGAGGAAGGAAGGGGGATTTTGCTGGGAACCAAGTCCAGCCAATTATATGGGGTGTGGTCAGACTGATGGAGGAAAGGGTCCTGTAGTGGTGGCACGTTTCATCATCGAGAGTTCAAACGAGGAGCAACCTGCAGGAGAAGATGGACAAGCTAGAAACCATGCTGAAAACAAAGATGCTGGGACAGTTCTAGCGCTGAAATATGCTTGAAGCATGCTGAAGCCTGGCCTATAGAGTTAAGCTGTTTGTTATGCTACGGGTAGGTAAAGAGCTTTCTGTGCTGAGGCACTGAAATTGTCTGGCCTCAGCAGGAAACAAAAGCAGGTACTGGCTACTAGTAGAGCTACTACTGGAGCAGTCTTGTACCTCTCTTCCTGCAGGTATACTAAAAACTTCTCCCTAACTAGAAAGATGTTCTTAGGGATGGTTTGAAAAGGCTGGGGATGAAAAAAAAAACACTTTGAGATGTTTCTTCTTAGTATAAAAAGTCATTTGGTTTGTCATTACTGATAGCAGATAGAGACGCGTGGTCCTCATTGCAGCATGTGAATTTAATCTCTTCCTGTGTACAGCTGCTAGGTAACCCATGGAGTAGGGGAATTTTCTGGCAGTGCTACTTGTTTTTGGATTTTACAGGATTGGACTGCTTGAGTGAAGAGCAAGGTGAAATGGTGAATCCAGTTCTGAGACGTGTCAGGCTGCAGTAGGATGGGGAGCTGGCCTGTCTAGCTCTGATGCTGGCAGGGGAATGAGTGCAGTCTGAATAGGTTCTGGCTTTGTTACCCCTCAGCCCTTTATCTCACAATAAATCAGCTGCGTGTGTGTAGATGACTGGCAGGAAGACTACAAACAATTTAGGAAGGGAAGAACAACTGTATGTTTGCTTCCTGTGTTCTTAAATCTAAAACTTGATTTGCAACAGTATATCGTGAAAGAATCCTGCAAAAGAACCCAAGTGATTGACAGGATAATTGCTTGAGTTGAGCAAGCCTGGCAGTCTCATAACTGCAAGAGAAGTACAGTGCAAACCTCCAGCTGGGGAAAAGGCTCACAGACCCAGGGCAGTGCCTTCAGCAAGGGAAGGAATCATGGCACATGTCTGTCTGCTCCAAGTACCTTTGGTAGCAAAACCTCGGTTTGGATGTGCTGTAAGCAAGCCACTATTTCTTACTGATATTGGCCTGTACTCACCACGGTTAGATGGCCGTTCTTAGCTTTGGCTATGAGCAGTTCTGATCCTGATATAAAATCAATTATGCCTTCTTTGCCTTGTCCAACTGTGAATTTTATGCTGCAGAGAGAAACAGATAAACTTGATGAGTGTGGGTGTGTGTAGCTCTACCCTAGGCCTGCCGCTTCAGGGAGTGAACAAGCAGACTTCTGTTAGTTAAGATTAACTCAACTCTTCTTAGTTAAGAACAATTAAATATGTTTCTAGGATATATTGCTGTCATGTTTCTGTAGCACCATAATGCTGAAGCAGAGCTCTCCAGAGCCAACACAAGAAAACCAAAGCAGCTCCCGAGGGGGGCTCGGCTTCACTCACCTGCCCTGGTTGATATTGACGTTATTGACTTTGTCTGCCCGCATGGCTGTTTTTGTGAGTGTCTCGATCACGTGGTCACTCTGAAGTACAACATCTCCCTAGGACAGAACACCAACAATGGTTTGTGATCATGGCTTTTCAGTGATTGTATACCAAAATAATTATGTTGTAGTTAACAGGGACAGAGCTATCTCCATGGGTTAGCATGGAAAACACCTCTCAAGGCGTACCAGGCTTGGCAGTGATCTGTTTACAAGGTAACAGTAAAGGGGGCAAGGGACAGCACTGATCCTGTCACTGCATCTGTCACTGGTGAACCCATCAGTGAGCACACACAAATATGAGCAAAATCCAACTTAAAGCTGGCACAAAGTGAGTTACGTATGGGGGCTGCTCACCTGTGCACATCACCAATGTGCTTCACTCCCCCACCCACCGCCACCCTGGATCTTCTGCTCTTTGTGCCTTTAAAACTCATTCTAGAGATGGCTGCGTGGCCCAAATACCTTCTGTTTGTTATCCTCACAGTGCACGTGCAGCACAAACAAGTTATCGCTCAGGCTGCTGACGGAGATGCCTGCAATAGAGAACGGCCGTTTGACACCAGCACAACACCAGGATTCCTGCACGCATTGCAAAACCTCTCCCAGGAACGCAGCAACTGTCGGGCCCACACTGAGAAACCTGGCAGCTGAGAAGCTGTGCCGCAGCAGTGCACTAAGGTGTCAGCAGAGCCTGAAGAGGCTGCAAGGTGACAGACAATCAGCTTATAGCTGGACCTCTTAACACAAAGAAGAAACTTTCAGCTGCCTCTGTCCATCTGAAGTAGGAATGGCTGCTTTCTGGATTTTGTTTAACAACTATTTTGTATAATAGATGTGATTAACGATGCCATTGGAGGTAGCCCAGCCCTAGCAGCGCTGAACGTACAGCTCTGCAGTAGTAGCATCTTATGGGAGTCCCAGAACCCCAAATTAGTGTTGCCTATGGAAACCATTTTAAATGGTGACAGTTACAAACTCAGTAGGTAATTGCGTTAGGGTAACGTTGAAATGATTAGCACAAAAATTTGCTGCGAGGAGGAACTGTAGCAATGCCGGGAGCTGGAGCTGAGACTGAAGTGAGAGGCTTCAGACAAGCCAAAGCCAAGTCATGTACCAGACTGGGCAGTTTTCTTTCTCTCTGACCAAGTTCCCCCTCTAAAAGGACCAAGTCCATGTCAAATATTTGGAGGGCTAAAAGCCAATGTCCCAAGCAGCTGCTGTGTAATAATCGTGCAACTTCCCTGCAGTGGAGATGTGCAATTGGGAAATGACTTGAGAGGTTTCTGGGGAGATGAATTGAGTAATTTCTGTGACATTTTAAGGAATTTAATTTTAGAAAAAAAAAACACAACATATTGCAGACTTAATTCCATTCTTGTCCAGGACAAAGACCAACTGGTTATTTTTTAATTATTGTATGTTAACTGAACTTACTTGTCATGCTGACTGAAATCAAGTGAGCTAAACCCCGTTTACGTTCGCATTCTCACCTGTCAGGTTGGCATAGTCAATCCGTTGTTTGATTTTGGAGTCTTCAACGATGATGACTGCATTTTGGGTAAGAAGCAGTTGCCGTGCTCTCGCTTTGTATCCTTTCCGGTCATACTTGATCACAGGAACTGCATACTGAAGTAAGTGTAATCAGTGCTAAAAATGCAACTTGTCTAATTGGCAGCTACCTTCCATCTAGCCTAGAGAGCTTGCAGGAGGTACTAACCAGTGCTTTGTAAACTGGGAGTGAAGACAATCCTTTTGAGTCCTATTCTCAGTTCTGCCACAGACTTCCTTGTTGACCTAGAGGAGTTCTGAACAATAACTTGATGACTATGTCTGGCTGACTGTGCTTGAAAAATGTATGGTTTAGCTTCAGTCTGTAGAGACTTCACTCCTTTTATTCTCCCCTTTAAGCATCTCAAAGCATCATGAACACCAGCAATGCAAGCTGCAACCCCTTCAATTCTAGCTGACAAACGTGCCCAAACCTCCCAATTGCATTTTTGAGTCACCAGGTCCTCATGTAGACTATCTTCCAAGGTGTTATCATCTTAACGTTAAGGTAAAATTCTTGCTATATTTTCTTCAGCAATCTAATCTTCTGATAAAGACTTAAATTCTGCTGAATAATTATAAAAGCTTGAAAAAAGTATTAGGACACAGGTCTTACCTTAATTGCGTCATTTTCCAAAGCCTGAAGGACTTTACTGTTTATCTCCTCATTACCTAAATTAAAACCAAAGAGATGGGATCAGAAAAATTTCAAGCAAGAAAAGAGGAGATGAATCCCCCTCTTTCTTCTTCCCGTTCAACTTTGCAACACCTACTCACCAAGTCGAGTGTTGATGAAGAGTCTAGGAACGCTCTGAGGGTAATTGTCTTTTTTACCCTTAAAAATCTCACTGGCAATTACTTTTTGTTCCAGCTGCAAGGACAAAAGATATATTCTGTTAAGTAGAAAATCTTGCTTCAAATAAAAAATGTTTGACTTCAAAGAGCCTCTGTGGTTTTCTTTTTTTTTTTTTAAAGTCATCTACTTTGCGCTGAATCATGCTAGTCAGAAAATTACATAGTCTTCCATCTTTTCAACAGCTATCCTTGTTTTAGGATAGAAATTTCACATCTTTTTTTAAAAATTATTTTTAATTCTCAAAAATACGTACTTCCACTGTGAATTTATCAAAAGCCAGATGCGATGTCTACATCATGCCTTTGTTAAAAGGTCTCAGAATTCTGCCAATTCAGAGATCCCCTTAGCCTAGTTAAGCTAAACAATTTGTTTTCCTGCTTTGCCCCATTTTTTTTTTCCCTATGGTTCAGATATTTTTGCTGAAACCTTTTCAGCTAATCACCACCTTTACTGAACTACTGACAAAAGAAGTTAAGATGTTATTAGCACAGAGTAACACATTTATTACAGCTCTCTCATCTATTCAATATTGTCTACCTTATCCTCTGACAAATAGTACAACTCAGCTAGGTGCCATTCAGTCCTGGGAGTTCTTGTTTAGAAGCTGAGTCACCATAAACCTTTGGTCCTTTTTACAGTGGCAGTCTTCCAGGGGGTAAATATGACCAGTACTCTTAGCTCTAACTTCTGTTCCTTCAGCATGAGAACAAAACCAGGGAACGAGGAAACAGGAAATCCCTTTTGTTTTTGTATAGAGCAAACAGACAGGAGATGATTTACAGGTAAAAACGTGGAGCACGGATATTCAAAAGCCTTGTTTGCCTGGGAGAAGAAAGTGGAGCTGTTTCCACCTTCAGCTCAGTAATGGCTGGTATTAATCCTGTGTCCTTAATCACAGGCTCAGCCACTAACTAATCTACACCATTTCATTACATGTACTTAATACTTTGCAGGCCTTCATAAGCAGTATGATATACAATCCAATTTTAAAAAAAAGTTTAAAGGCAACTATTACCATCATCTCTCAAAACAGTTTAGATGAAACTGTTTAATGTATACATTTCCTATTAGCTCTCTTCACTGAGTTTTTTTAATATAAAAGAAAGAAAAATATTGCTAGCCTAAGGCTAAGATGAATCAAATTTCAGTGTAATTTTTTAATCTTTTTATCTAGAACAACAATGCAACTGTATGGAACAATACAACATCAAAATAGTCTGGGAAAGAACACAAAGTTGTCGGGTACCTGTTGCTTCCACTCTGGGCTGATTCTCTTGCAGTAGGTCCAGACCATGTTCTGCATGCATAATTGTCGCAGGAGCTGGGACGCCTGAAGGAGGTTTTACACAGTACGTGAAAATAGCTCAAACTGACAAAGCAACTCAAACAATGAAAAAAAGAGAAACAACTGCAGAAAATCCATGGCTGAATTAAGATACTGTTTCGTAACTGACAATCCCTTTTAAAATTAAATAATAAAAAGTATTTTCCACCTTTCTAAGACAGTTTGACCCACAACAGTTTAGAATTAAATGGCAATTTAAGAACAGAATTATTCTTTAGAATATGGTTTAGAATTAATGGCAATGGAAGAAAATCAGTATGCTCTGGAATAACCAATTTGTTATTCCAGCCAACTTAGCTGTCCGGAGGGAACTTAATTTGGTCAGAGGAAAAAGAAAGAAAATTTCAGAAATGGATGGGAAGAACAGTAGAAAATAGTGTTACAACAACACCAAACTCAAGAGTTCAGCACTATAGCTCTAATAATTTTACAGCTATGTTAATTACACACATGTGATGGTATTTTGATTAATTCTACTTTCAGAGATGCCAGTGCAATGTGAAACCTGAGTGAGAACCTGGTTCTTTCTTGCTCTCATAGCAGGGGGCTCCCCCCAGGCCTTTGGTGGCCCGTGGTCTTCCATACTGCCATTTGTCTCCTCCAACTCGCGAATCATTCATCTGACCCTGGTGCAGCTGAGCCTACCTCACAGAGCGATGGAGGAGGAGTTGGCCACGACTTGTCTAAAACGTTCTTTGGTAAATTACGCTTGAGGTTCATCAGGAAGGAAAAGCGGATGTAATCAAGGAAATACTCATTCTCTGGGCAGCGAGGGTGATTCCGGTAAATAAAACCCTTAATGAATCTGAGGAAGAGGAAACAAAATAGAAGGTTGGTCAAAACTGAAGATATTTAGAGATCTCCTCCAACCCAACCATGTCTGGGTCCCCAGTGAACTTTCAGATATAGCCAGGGTAAAAGGTGAATTAACGTAAAATCAATGGAGATTTGGGCCAGTCCCCAGAATAGACATCAAACTTGAGAGGAAAAGGGAACTGCAATTTATAAGAAAAAGGAACTTAATAAAATGGAGTGGATAGCCCAGAAAGGCTAACTGCCAAAATGGAAGTTTATATAATAATAAAAAAATAGGCAAAGCAAGTTTTTTAATGTCTCTTTTGTCTGCAGTCAGATTAGCCAAACAGACAGCCTTGCCCATTTTCAGACGTGCTTACTCAAGTATTTGTCACAAAATAACTTCCGATGGTTGCTTTGAGATAACAGAATTCCTTATTTCCTGAGCTTTATTTAATAATAGTTGTAATTTATTAATAAAAATCTCTGACACTGTAGTGACAGCTAACATCATTTGCATCATCTCATTGTTAGCAAGTAAGTACCCATTCAATGGGCTGGGGTTACTGTTCACACACCTTCTGATAGTCTCCACTGCCCACTTCTTCTTGGCAGCTTTTCGGCGTCCCAGGGTTCCCCGCCACCAGGACTGGATAGCTATTGCTAAAAATACAAACATTTTACACTAAGCGAGCTCCTTCATACCAATATTGACTTCACACAAAACTGGCAACAAACAGTGCTTAAGTATGTACTCTGAAAAAAAGAACAACAACAGCCTTCATGGTGACACATGGGAAAGAATATAATTGAAATTCTTAACAATATAGTGCAACGGATAAATGGCAATAAAAAGCACTGGCAGATGGGAACTGCTGTATGGGGGCTGCTGCGTGAACATGATTTAAACCCAAAATGAAATGAGTTAAACCTATTGTCTTTCTTGGAGTCCCAAAGACTAACAGGGAAGGAATGGGTATGCTAACATCTACCATTCTACTTCCAGCAAGTCTTTGGGGATTTTTTCTTCTTGCACACCAAAATCAAGTCACCTTTTAGTCACCTTTTATGTCTTTTCAAAACAGCAATGGCCACTTCACCCACGCAATGACACAGCACTGCAGTTTCCTTTCTCCCTCATACCTGAGTGTTTCATGTGCAGGAATTTTTTTCGACGGTAGAAACCTCTCCACGTGGCCTGCATTTTTGTTGCTGAAATTATAAAAGAAGGAGCAATTTGAAATCACAACAAAGCGTATTTTGATACAAAAAGCTTAAACTGTTCAAACAAAAAAAAGATGGATAACAACAATAACAAATATCACAGACCAGACAGCTAACTGTCCATGTAGCTACTGCAGTGAGTGTGACTCACCCAGGCTCTGCTTCCTCACTTCCAGAGCATCTTCCGTTGCAAACAAAGTCTTGGGAAAGCGGATAAAAATCTTTGTTCTAGAAATAGAAATTCAGAATAATGTTTAACATGCAGGAGAAGTTTGCTTCCTGCCCTTAGCATTCCCTTTGGGATCTCTAATCTTTTACCTGCCCATTAAACAGAGAAGCTTTATTTAAGAGCAATGACATTGATGTCCAGTGATTCATAACCTCAAATTAAGAAAACACGAGAACTAACCGTCCCATTTTGTATTCTTCCTGTTTGTAGCCAAGATGTTTGACCAGCACAGCCACGCCATCATGGGGCCGTCCATCCCACGTAGGCCATGTTTCTGGGCAAAGTGATTTGTACCTGTGGATTGACAGCAGAAGAAATCTTAGGGAGAGAAGTAACAGAAAGGGAGAGAGGTCATTCTTCTCTCTCCTTCAAAGAAATAACTCTTCCAGGTATAAGGGCTGCTCTTTGCTGTTGGAAACACTTCCCTAGCCTCAACACCTGTAGGACCAAGACCAGGGGGAGGGAGCAGCAGGGAGAGATAAGTCCAGGGTAATCCTACCTCTGCAGAAAAACTTCGTATTTCCTTCGATACGCAAAGCCAGCTCTCCGCACTCTGAGGTTCTCCATCAACCCCAGGTATTTCACTTGATGTCGGATTAGGACTTCATCAAATCGATCTTGAGAGAGTATGAAAACAGAGAAACTTCATTAATGTATAGTTGTCCATTCATGCAGAGAAGGGAAATATTCAGTTCAGAATTATTTTATCTTACAGTTATCTTCACCCTCTACCCCATCCTCATGGTTCAACTTATTTTGTGACTCCTGTCGCTCCCTCTTTTAGTATACATTTATATTTAGTTCCAGAATAGAATTTATCCTTTAGGATGTTCTATGCAGACAGGAGGAGGAAATGAGGGAGAATAAAATCATTAAAAGGAAGTTATGTAGGTTCACTATTCTTGACTTCAAATACGACCTCATTCTGTCACTTTACCCAAGACCAATGCCTCCCTTCTGATTCCTGGCTGCTGCTACTACCACCACCCTCCCACAAGAAGCTCTGGCACAGACCCAAAATGAAAACTCTTGCAAGACTTATTCATTTGAGCTCCTTTCTGTGCCTCACTGCCTGAGATCTAGTGGTCTGTACAGTTGTTGCAGAAAAGCACACAGGTGAAGAGTTAACCACCGCCATACCAGCCTGTTTAGCATCGTTAGGTTTCATGCATCGGATGTAGGACGGTTCTTTGGACATCAGAATTTCCATGAGTTTAGAGAGGCTGTTTTTAAACTGAGTTGCCGCCTAGGAGAAAAGAAAGAAAGCAATGTAAGAAAGCCAGTACTTGTGACTGCAGAACAAACTACAGTCCCCCAGCTTTACAGGTAAGAGGTTTGTATTTAGGCTACTGTGTCAGACAGGACATATCTTTAAAAAAGAGGAAATTTCCACACTTCCACCCAGCTCTTGTATGCTTACCGTTTCGGGTCTCTTTTTGTCTGTCAGCTCCGTCCTGTCAAAACACTGATTTATGATAGGATTCTCAGAGTTGCACATGGTCTGCAGAGAGAGACATTTTCAGAGATGAAGTACAGAATGAACTTCAGAGAACTTTCAGAGAAACATGACAAAATGGTTTTGGGTTGTTATGTTTTTAATAAAACAAACTTTGAACACTTTAATTTGCCTTTTCGTAATGCAGCCCTACGGACATGCATTCTCCAGGTGGAGATTAAAAGAATCTTTTCCCTCAGATGCCACCCCATTTTGAACCTGCCTTCTTCTGCTGCTGCTGAGAACTGAGAGCACCCTGCATCCATACTCACCTCCTTCAGGTTCCGAAAGAGAAGGTCATTGTTTTTATCTAGAAAACCTGGAAGAAAACAGAAACCACTCAGGCTGCCACCACTGCTCCAGAGAAATTTCACGACAAGGTAGGAATTTGAGATGGGCAATTAATCTGGTTAATCAGATGATACATGGAACTACTCTATAACCAGATTTGTCTTTGCTACCTAGTAAAGTTGTTTTAATTCAGAGGGCAGGGGATGAAAGGAGGAAAAAGGAGTGAGAGAACTGAGATGATGCGCACACTTACCTGCAACACTGTAGGTGACCTCTCCAGCATAGTGCAAAAGCCGAAACTCTTCCCGCCCCAAAGACTTGCGAGTTTTTTGGTCAGCGAGCTTGTGCCTGGAGAGAAAGTGAAGGAGCTTCATGAGGAACAAACGTTTGTTTCATGTGGGGATTCACCTCAAAAACCACTATGGTATATGATCCTAGAGTGGGACTAGATGAACACAGGAAGAAAAAAATAAAAAGATTACACTTGCTGATCTTCAAGACCAGAAATAGAAAAAGGTGAGTTATCAACCAGCAAATCATAAAAATGTCATAAACTCTATTTATGTTTATTTCTGATAGATGAACTTTCAGCTTCCTGGCGAGGTTGCAGAGTGGCTCTGTGTGTACATAAAATTAGAGTAGAGGCAGCAGGCAAGAGGGCAGTGAAGATGTTGGCAGCAGGCTGGCATACTTGTGAGATGCCATACAGACCCTGATCTGAGCAAAGAACATTCAAATAAGAATAAAAAGAAATCTGCAGCTCTAAAACCGAGGCAGGCAATTCACAAGCTAAAACATGGAATTCACATCCACGAAACTGGAGTGGCAGCAATAGGATAGGTTACCAAAGTCAAGGGAGGATTATCAACAGTGTCTGGGAAGATGTGAATGAAGGTGAATCAGTAACCCATCAATTGTAAAAGCACCAGCACTGCTAAAATCATTCTAATGCAAACACACCTCTGAACACTAATGTTACCAGCAAAATTCTGCTGCACGTTCTACTTATTTGTAGGCTAGACTTCAGGCATCAGTTGTCACTCCCCAGGAAACCGTTAATGCTGGACAATAATCTGGCCTGGTACACCAAAACAGAGTTTGTCACACCTGAAGTACTGGGCCAGACCTTGGAAGAGCCAAGAAACTGCAAACCTGCCCAATTCCTTGGATATTAGTAGCTGGATGCCAGCAAGAGACTGGTGAAGAGGCAAGCCAGCAACAGAAAGCTGAGGACCTTTACACATCTCACTCAGGCTTGGACAATGTGTAAGTATAGACGATTCAGTGCATAAATTGGACATGGTCTTTTCCTGCCAGTCTAACACATCTTTCCTTTTTTCTTCAACTCTGTTTTACTTGCTTATTCAACGTTACCTTAACTCACAGTCTAATCTCTTTGCAAATTAAAACACAGTCATCTTTTATGTGGGGGCCAGCGTATCTAAGATGCTACTGCCATAAACACAATGCATCATAAAGTTACCCAGCAATAATTAAACCTGTAGGCTCTATCACACTCGAAGCCTACCAGTAAAGATGCTCTCAGCTGTTTGAATACTCACGTGAGAAAATGAGGGTGGTTCTTCACAGTTTCCTCCAGTTTCTCTAAGAACGTTGTATCTGTGGCATCCCCTGGTCTCAGACACTCTTCATCCTGAAAACACACACATTCTACTGTTGATCTCTTTCTATGCTTGTATGCATACAGGCCCATTCTAATTTTGTCTCACTGAAACACTGTCCCAGCTTGACCCTTTGGCTTTTTAATAGGTAGGCCACCTCAAGCCTTCATTTCACTTAGTTCAACAAATGAAGAATTGTTGAGTTGAATAGAACAAGTTCCTCCTTCCAGACTGCCTGGATTTAAAGTTTCTTTCCTGAGGGCAGATGGGGATGATACAATATGACTTTTAATCGTGTCACCGTTCAGTGTACCACTATTCTTCCCACCTGCCCAAGCAGTCCTAATATTAATTTAGATCCTTTTTCTGTGTTCTTCCCCTCAATTTCCACTCCACTGCCCCAGTATTTCATTTCAAAAGGTCACGTCAACTCACCAAAATAGAAATGATGCCTTTGAACTTCTCTTCCACTAAATCACAAATGATTTTGTTATTGAAATATTGAACTGGTTCCCACTGCAAAGACAAGAAATCACACTTGGATGACAACAATTCTTGACTGGAAAAAAAACGTGAATATTTCAGAACATTTCAGACAGCACCTTATTTAAATAATCACTGTGTCATTTGAAACATGAAGCTTTTTCAATCATCACATTTGTTTTCTTAACATTCCCTTTAAAAAGCGTATTTTTTTTATCAGAGTAAAAGATTGGAATGGCATTAGTCGCTTCTAGCTGCATTGCACACAGTTACCAACGCAGTCTGAAAAGAAAGGTAAAAGAAATGCTCTTTAAATCATGTACTTTGGAGACCATTGTTAAAGCTCCTTTTCTAATCATCTGTCCTTGAACTGCTGAGGTGCTACTAAGATAGCAGGAGTGATTTTACTGGCTCTTACCGCTATGCCTTCTGACTCGTATTCCTCTTGTTCTGACTTTAATGTGAGCTCTATGAAGAGCTGTTGCAATTTTTCATTACAATAATTAATACAAAATTGCTCAAAGCTGGAAGCAAAAATCAGAAAAATAATTATTAATACTTATGACAAGTAAAATAAGCTATAATCAGAGGACAGTAGCATGAATATATCTATGTGTAATCAAGAGAAATGTAAGCGATACGGTGAATTATTTAGTGAATCTGTATTTACTGAATTCATTAGTTAGTGAATCTCATGAAAGAGTTCCAAAAGGAGGGAAAAACAGGAGGAGTGTAACACTGAAAAACAGAAGAACTACAGATTCAGAGTCTTGGTTCATTGCTATCTGCCAGAGTTAGGTTCCAGCCTCTGACATAATCCTATACACTGCTCTACAGCTGTGTTTTCCCATTCACACCACCACATAAAGATGCCAAAACAACAGCCACAACTATGCCAGAGAGCTGGACAAAGGAAGAAATTCTTTACTATGAGGGTGGTGAGGCACTGGAACAGCTTGCCCAGAGAAACGGTGGATGCCCCCTCCCTGGAAGTGCTCAAGGCCAGACTGGATGGGGCTTTGAGCAATCTGGTCTAGTGGAAGGTGTTGCCCTTGCAGGGGCGTTGGAATTAGATGATCTCAGGGTCCCTTCCAACCCAAACCATTCTACGATTCTATGAAAGGCATGGCTCAAGCTAGCACATGAATATGCCCCCAAAAGACATCAGTCCCTAACATACCAGGAACATAACTAGCTGTAAATGCTAAATATTATCTGAATGCCCAAAGTGTTAGAAGATCTGCCAATACTAGTTATTCAGCTGATTTCCTATAGTTGAAACATCATCTCTTTCTCTCTTACTAAAATTACCAGAGATGGATTAATGTCTTATTTCACAATGGAGAGAAAACACTATAATGGAGTCATGCACAGCTTACTCAAAACTCTAAGACATTAATGAAAACAAACCTGTTGTGCTGGAAAACCTCAAATCCATAAATATCGAGCAATCCTAGAACTGTTGTACTTCTCCAGCCAGGAAACTCTCCTTCCTGCAATAGGGCAAAAAGGAAGTGTTTGTATGTAGTCACACAGTCAGTCACAGCTACAATCCATCACTGATCTTCCCCGTTTAGGTACATCATTTTCTCTTTACCTTCTTCTTAGTGGAAAACAAATTAACTTGGAAATCACTGTAAAGCATACAACAGCTTTGTGTTGCAGCTTTAAGATTTGAAACTGCCTTTCACACTTGGTTGTGTATCAACAAACAACAGATCTGTTTACCTTGTAAGCAAGAGACTTGTTAACCTTGTTCACCAGCCAGGAGAAAGTGCGTCCATATATTGCTTTAGCAAGTGCATCCCTCGCATAGGCTGCCTGCTCCAGGTTCAGGGGACTGATTAACTGCATACAAAAGGAGAAAAAAAGTCATTCAACAGCCATTCCATTGACAGATTAAGCTTCCCTGGCTTACTGTTAATATAGAGCTGATGGTATTGCACTAGTTTTATTTAATTTCCATTTGCCTCCTGGATCCCAGTTCATGTTCTTACCTCTTCCCCTTTTGCTATGATCTTCTTGTGGATCAGTGCGTCTCGCAGAACAGAGCCCTCAACTGCTAGAAGCTGCAAAGCGGTAGAATGTTAAATTTATTTATGAAGCAGTACATTCAATTCATCAGTACTGGTTTTAAGAGATCAGAAAGGCTAGTCCCCAAAATTACAGTCCAGTGAAACAACCCTGTGTTTCCCATTCACACTTCAAGACTTTTTGCAATGTCAATCATTTCATTTCCTTCTGCACACAAACTCCTTTTTGCCATATGACATAATAATTTGACTGCTCTGGCACAAAGAAATTACTGAGCAAAGCCATGAAAACTCTTCTTCAAAACTCGTCTCCAAGGTAGGTCTATTCCTATCCCACTGCCTGCAGGCAAAAACCTCAAGTCAGTGTTGGATCAAGTGGTAAATAGAGAAGTTGTCAATCAAAAAATGTTAATGTTAAAATAAAAATATATAAAAATATAAAAATGTAATGTATATGTATAAAAATGTAAAGTGTGTAAAATATAAAACATTTAAATATTTAAATGTTAATATTTGCATTGTAATTACATTAAATAAAAGCACATTTTTGACAACTTCTAAATCATATTCTAAATGATATAATGCTGCCATGTTCAAAATAAGGAAACCATACTAATTCATCTTTAATGAAATATATCTCTAACTGGTGATACTCACCCTAGCCAGATATTTTATCTGATTCTCCGTAGTGACCTGAGCATTTCCTTGCTCATCTGCAGCAAACTGCACATTCCCCAGATGCAGAACACTAGCCACGATGCTCAGCAAGTCCTACGATGGAAGCAACAGGCAGAAGTCAGGAACGGATACAGAATGAAACAGC
This sequence comes from Nettapus auritus, assembly GCA_011076525.1. NCBI lineage: Eukaryota > Metazoa > Chordata > Aves > Anseriformes > Anatidae > Nettapus > Nettapus auritus. Next base: position 6,084,496 of record CM021783.1, read on the forward strand.
AGTGAGATTTTTGAGTTAGTTAACACACTGTGCAAATGCTCATTTTGTATTTTGTTTCATGATTTTTGCAGGGAACACATGCGCTCTAAAGGCTGCCTTTGGTTAGAAATAAATCAGAGCAGAAAAATTCTCAAGAGAAGGAAAATCAGCTGTGCTGTCAAACAAGTCTTACCTCCACCTCATTGTCATTGAAGCTTATAATGGATAAGGCTCGTCGCACAGTCTTCCAATCATTTTTATCATTTATGGAACTGACCCTTGCACAGTGACCCTAAAAATACAGTTTGATAAAAACAAGTATATCATTATCAAAGGTATATTATGCACAATGCACTTCTGCCATATGTTTCTTTCCATAGCAGCTATCTCAGTGTTACTTTTGAAGTGAGGAAATGAAGATATAAAGTCAACTGAGGATACATTTGTCCTAAAATATAACAATATCTTAAGAATTATTAGTTAATACACACCTTTACTAAATAGTGATACTGTTGTGGGTTCTTTTCAAGGCCTAGCCTTCGCAGTAAGTCTTCTTCCCCTCCTTCTAGCAGCTGGTAGAAAATGTGGAAATTCCTCTCGCCATGATTCTGGTGCACAACTCGAGATTTCTCCAGGAGGTAGTTCAAGATGTGGCCCCCAACAGGAGCGCCCTAAATCAAACCAGATACATTGAAATAGTTTATCAACAGAGAGGAAAATATTTCTGCTTCTTTGACAGTCAGTTCAAAGACACACAATCACAAAAAGAAGGCAGAAAATCCTCTGTTACTTTGTATCACAAGAAATATCATGGCATATACACATCAATTTGAGTTTTGAAGCATACATGAAACGAGCTATCAAGTGAAAATAACACACAGTTATATAGAACATGGCTACAGCACGTACTGAATGACATCCTGACTTGTATATTCTTCCTTCTCAGAAGGGATTCAACACAAAAAATAACAAACTCTGAGTGTGGAGGAATTACATACTGAGAAGTTTAAAGGTCTATGATACATCTAGCTACTCAGTTCTTGCATTATATTCATCTTCCTAGCCTGGGTCAGTTTGAATCAGAATTGAAACAAACACTATGTGAAGTTACTCAGGACAGATTATTTCCAGTCCACGGCTGACTAATGTGGAGCTAGTTTGGGAGTATCCATTTCACAGTGTACGTGTACCTCAGAAATCAGAGGATTTAATCTCACTCTCACTATACAGAGGGATGAGAGGAAAATGAAAGGAAAGCGTGTTCCATAAAAACCTTTGGGACCAAACTTTGCTGACTGCATACATGGTCAGCAAGGGAATGTGCACTATATGCACACATCAGTGCAAGAACGTATAGGCAACAGAGAGCTGTTATGACTGGGACCTGTTCTGGAGTATAAAACAGATTTTAATTTACCCTGTAATCAAATTGCACATCCATATATTTCCCAAATCGGCTGGAGTTATCATTCCGAAGGGTTTTCGCATTTCCAAAGGCCTGAAATGAGAAATGATTAGAGAAAAATAAATCAGTATCAAATAACATTATTTATATACACTTTGTTGAAGATGCCAGTTGTCTATTTACAGCCATTAAAGTTTAGGTTTGTCCTTTTTGCAAGGGAAATCAAGAAGGAAGGATTACCACCCAAAATACTAATGATGATCTTTATATCCAGTGCAAGTACTGCAAATGAAGCATGCCCCTAAAAACAACTCCACCCTCCCAGCAAATTTATTTTAAGGCCAATTCACTGCTGATAACATACGTCACGCCTGACAATCTTTTCAAAGCTTCCTCTTTCATCACAGCTGTTTGCTTGCAGTAATCCAAGCTCTGCTCACAGCGGGCACTAACCTAACAGGCCTAGGCCTGTTGGGGTTTTCCCACTCATGGGGAGCACACCTTTCCCTGCTCTGCACAGATTTGAGTAGAACGGAAATATTGAAGGGAACTACAAAGACAGCTGAGGACTGGACACTAGAGGACACCACAGCACTAGAAAATGCACCCACAAATGCATTTATCAGAGGGCAGAGCTGACCACGGGAGATGTGTCAACTTCTGGCTTTGCAAACTTAAGCAGCACACCAGGGCTCTTCCCGCTTCAAATGCCTCTCTCTCCCCTGCAGTCTGGCCACTTCTGAATTGCTCCTGGTGGACAGGAAAGGGCCAAGTGAGTTTGGCAGCAGATGACCGTTTCTTTGGCTTGGAAGCACACTGGGATTCCCCTGTGTGCAGCACAAATGATCCGCCCACACGGTGTGAACCTGTGTTCCCAGGATACACTATCCACGCTGCACAGACAGCTTAATCATGCCCAGTAGGGTCCAGCTGCCTCCGCCCCCTCAGCCGGAAAATGTGAGCACTGCTGCTATGACTCAATGTCAAGCTTCAGTGCTGCAGACTCTAGAATTACCTCCAGGACTGGGTTGGATTGTAACAGCCGGTCCTTCACCGTCTCAACCTGCTGACTGGCTGGGCAGGTCACCGCGTAGTACTGCAGGATCTTCTTGGTGGCCTCCGTCTTGCCAGCCCCGCTCTCCCCAGATATCAGAATGCACTGATCCTTCCTCTCCATGCGCAGAGAGCGGTACGAATTGTCTGCGATAGCGTAGCTACGGGACAACGACAACCAGGCATTAGTTTGTTTCCACAAGTGAAGGGCTGAGACTCCTCAGCTAAGACCATCCCGTAACGCAAACTCCTAGCAGAGACACCTCAAAAAGAAATATACGTCCACGAGTTGGGTAGGAGCATACTGCTGTGAGAGACTGCCGTGAATGCTTTCAGACATCTCCGTGCACATCTTAACCACAGGGACAAGTTTCTGCAGGGTGATAACATAAATCTAAAAGCTAAATTCCCTTAAAAAACTGTTCTTTTGGGAAAGGTCTTCATGCTACTTAAATCATGTGACAGCAAATATGGAAAGCTATGAAAGGGGAAAGAGCTGAGCCGTCGCTCTCCCTGACCATTTCACCTACTCAGGTGAGAAAGTTTTCTGTAAAAAAAGACTTCATGGTGCAGATAAACTTAATTTTCTAAATATACATGATTTCTTGACATCGGTACACAGGATAAGAAAGCTTTACATTCAGGAAATTTCTTGTTTTCCACTGCTCTTTATTCCAGATTACCTTTTAAGTGATGACACAGGTCACAACTGCACTTTGCTATCTGGGTGGCTCCTATTACGTGGCTCCTGAATAGCCCAACCAACCTCTTGAGGCTTCTCTCAGATTATAAAAAGAACTGGATTACGCCAGAACAGACTGCTGAAACATCCAGCAGGCTACATTAAGCAACCATCCAGCTTAGGCCAAGCACTACCCAAAACACCAAACGCTTCATCCCGCCTGCGTACAACCAGCGTTTACTGCTGCTCTCCCTCAACTCCTGCTTCTTCCTTTGTTTCTTTTTCTCTCTCTCCTATTTTCATCCCCACAGTAGACCAGACAGGTTCTTTTACCAAGAATCACACACTTTTACAACACCAGGGACCAGGAGGATGAGTTTGACAAACATTGGTGGCAAGTGCTTATGGAAGGAGAGAGAAGAAGAAGGACCAGATGCAATGGGAGGGGATAAGAGGAAAAAGAAACATTAGCCCTTCAAAATACACTCGTGTAAGACGTCAATAATAATATCCTCAGCTGTCCTACACGTGGTTATCAAGCACATACCCTGTCTTCATACAATTCATACACTTGACAACTTTTTAATAATTATTGGGTTTTGCTTCTTCTTCTATTTTTTTTTTTTTTTTTTTTTATAACTCGTGCTGTGAAATTAATTAAAAATGATCACACCAAAATAACAGCCGTGGCCTCCTCAAGTCTATTAATACTTGGTGCTAAGGCAACACTGCTGAGCTACCTAGCAACACAACTGCACACTTACCCCACTAAATTCATCAAGTCCTTCTCTTCCCATCCAAACTCTGTCTCTGGAGTATTTTGACAGCAAACTAGTTGAATAAATATAAATTCCATTTACATTTTATGAACTGCCTCTGGATTGCATGTCTTTACTGGGGGAGTTTATGGTGCTTGAAGCAGAACGCTAAGAGTCACGCACACCACTTGCAGAACCCCCTTTACTTAAAGACGTTCACTGTCCCGTTTGCAGTCACCATCTCTGCACCCCGCGGCAGGCTATAAATAGGACAGGATGTGACACAGCACCCTGGGAAGTATGCTGTGTTTCAAGACCACAGGGCTACATTTTCCCCTTTGAATGACTACATGTGATGCGCTTCCCAGAGAACCCTGTGCTCAGGCCAAGCTTCAAGTCTTTTGACACTGGAGTAGCAATACTTTCTAGAATCAGCTTAGAATAAGAGAAATAGTAAACTAAGACACCCAAAATACTGTAAAAGGAGAAGCACTGAGTACCACACTACAGATAATTTCAGTGCTCTGCAGAATATTTTAAAATGCATAAATAATCAAACAATACAATGTTTTTAATGGGATGCTAACGACAGTTAACAAAGAATACTCTTTCTCCAGTTGGAGCAGCACTGGTGTTTGGTATCACAGCTCTCAAGGGTTTTTACTTACGAGCTGCACATTTTACAATTTCTCCTGGGACTAGTTACAACAGGAAGAAAACAGCTTAAGAAATAATCAGCTACTTTGTGATTTAAATCACTTTGTGTAGCGCTCACAGAAATGAAAGCAGAGCTGCCTAGCCCTCCACGTCATACATTAGCCTTGCCATCGTGCTCAGTCCTGCACTTACTGCACACATATAAAACGGTGGCCACAGTCTCAACATTTTTCTAGGGAGTCACAAGGTTATCATCTCATGACAAAGAAGCCAGTGGGAGCGCCTACATCACAAGCCAAAGTGACGAAGCCTGAGGCATGAGCTGCTACCTCTGCACCACCTCTGTTGCTTCACCAGGAACTGCCTGATACTGATTTGAGCAACTGCTGATAACTTGTTGGGGGAAGGTCTCTCTTATTTGGGGTACACACACATAAACAGAATGTGCAGAGGCATTTAGAACAAGGGGAGGACTTAGCGGATTTGAATTCTGGGGTTTTCTGGTCTAACCATCTCCCATGTAGATCCACAAAAGAAGCCTGAAACACTACAGAAATCACATTTTTACCCTAAGAAATACAACTTCAAATATTCAGACTTTCCCAAGCAATGGCGTTTCTCTCCCCCTCTGTGCTCCTAGCGCATTCTGTTTTGCTTACTCTTTTGGGTTATGTGCCAGTAATAAGAAACAATCCAAATAGCTTGCTCAAAAATAATATCATCTGCTCTTCCAAGACCTCTTTAAAAAAAAAAAAAAAAAAAAGAAAACACACACACACACAAAAAGCCTCCAAGAAGTGCTCAGAATTTGGCCCTTGGCACTGAAAGAAAGCATTTTTGTGCCAAACGTCCTCAGCTCCCAGTCATCTTTCTCTTTCAGTCTGACAAAAAAATTCAAATGCTTTCAAAAATAACTTTCAAACCTCAAACTTTTTTTTTTATTTTTTTTTTCAAATGGGAAATTGGGAATGCTCACCACGCCAGACCATGTAAATAAATACATTCCTTGTTCCAACAAGGCTCACGGTATCTTAGCAACAGGGGAAATACCAGATAAATATTGGTCAGGCAGTAACAGGAGAGGTAGGAAAGAAACCACCGCACATATATACATACTCTTTCCCCTAGTTAGCATTATGCTGAATGAGCGATGTAGCAGGAGGGGAAACTCACGATCCGGACATGCAGACCCCAAGTAACCTTGGAACAATGAACTCCTGTCCTGCCAGGGCTGGGTAAGCAGCTCTGTTCCTCCAGCCAGGAAGGAACCACCTCCCTTTCCAAATACTGCTCTTGCAAAGGCAACTCATCCTCTTTGGAGAGAGAAACAGGAATAGAAAGAGCCGTACACCACACCCTCTAAAAGATCCTTTATATCCCTATGATTTTTAGGGCATTATCTGGGACAAGTCCTATTTGCTTGCTTTCACATGTCATTACTGCACACGCCGGGGTGGGAATGGCACAAACTACGCTGTTTACCCACAGGCCACTCACAGGTGAGGAGAAACTTCGTAGAAGCTGACACCGCGGTATCGCTCCATGTTCTGTTTACTGTAGATTTCCAGTTCCTTGTATGGATTAACAGACACCAAAACCGAGCCAATGTATGTCTGAAAAAGAAAGCACAAAATGAAGAGGTTACATAAGGACTAGCAGCGGATTCTCTGAGAGCACAAAGCTGCTCAGAAAGCTCCTGTGGTTGACAAGCCCTGCCTGCAGCACGGGATGGGCTCAGGGCCTCCAAAGAGCCAAAGGTGCTGAAGTGACCTCCTCATGCAGTACGACATTGCAGGAGTTATGCTAGACCCCTCATCCTTGCTGGAAAAACAGCACCTATGCATGGTTTTTGTGCTTCTAACAAGCAACAATACCAGATTATTTGTCATACACTGTCTGGGATTAGGTTCAAGCCTGGAGTTGCTGAAAATCCACCACAGACTGAGTTCACGAAACGGAAGAATGTGGTGTGAGCTGGATTTTCAGTGCTGGAAGGACCTGTAAATGCCAGCAGACCTCAACTGGATCACTGCAAAAGAGGTCCTTACGCGAACATTACGCTACCCCAGTCTTGTTCTGAGATAATCAGCCACGGTCTACTCAAGCTGATACCATCGTCTCTGAATCCCTACAACTGCTGAACAACGAACGTATGGTATGCCTGCTGTATCAAATACCCAAATTCAGGCCACTTGTGAAGACTTTGGCTTCTGCCCCTCGGTTACTCACATAGATCAGGTTCTCCTTGAAGCGCTTACGCAGATTTTCAATGAAGGCTGCTTCGCTGGTGAAGTTCTCCAGCAGGACAAAATCCTGCACCCCCACGCGGTCGCGGGCTGTCAGAGCGCTCTCCATGGTCAAACGAACACCGTTACTCCCTGCTCCCTGCAACCAAAAGCAGAGGAAGGTTGGGATGTGTGTGTTTTTCTGTGCAGCTCACTGAGTCCATAAGAATGATTAACCACAATTACTCATGGACAACCTCTAAATAGGAGAGGACATTAGAATAACCCTTCTAGTGTTGAAAATGTTAGATCATGTATACTAACGCTTGATCAGTTAGTTTATAATAATTGTTCTGATGGAAGACAAGCCAGCATTATGGAAAAGTTAGTGCTAAATTTCCAACCACTTTAAATCAATCAATCAATCAAACAAGCATTTCACATGAAGAGAATAAAAGTAGGATTTCCTTTCCCAGGCATCCTTCAGCAGGAGTGAGACTGAAAAGTGCTCTCCTCTCCACTGTTCCTTTTCTTTCTCATAACGGGAAGTCATAAGGAATCTTTTATGACTAATGATGATTCATCTCATGAGCAAATGGCTTCACATTACTGAGCAATTTAAAAGCTTTAGCAAGATACCCAATGGGAAATTCTGGGAAAATTCAGTAATAGCAGAAAGGGGCACTTCGGCATCCCATGCCACTGCTACGAGTTTAGACTGTGACACTAGCATCGATCCCACGTATCAAGCAACTTCTACTCCTGACACTCTCTTATAGCTTACATTTCCAGTGTGGTGTGGTTCAGACAGCCATCTCTGGAAAACATGGGTCAGCTGACTTCTTACTCCATTCAACCTCACATACTAAAACGGGGGGAGGAAATGTGCACGACTGACTCAGTCACTACTCACAGGGAAAACTTCTATTAAATGCAATTAGACCCGACAGACAGACGATGTACGAGGCAACGATGACGAGAGACAATACAGAAATCAGAGACGAGATACAACGTATTAAACATTTTGCCTCACGTCTGTCTGTGTTTCCTTATGGTATTCTTAAATCCTTCTTACTTTGCAAACTCCTCACGGCAGGCACCCTTCTCTTAACTCATTTCCCTAGAGCACTACTGCATTCCAGAGGGTCTCTTGTTGGGATATTCCCATCACTGGCACCAATGCCATTGGAGCTTGTTCCTAAACGGGCTCATGCACTAACAGCAACACCCAGTCACCCTCTCCTGTAGCAGTTTTACACACCAGGAATGCTGGACCGCTGTTGAAACACTCTCCTCCAGCCCGAAAACCCTGCACAATGATGTAGATGAGTTTTGCTGACTCACGTTGCCAGGTAGTTCCTTTCTGCTCCTTCTCAAGATATAATAGTGGTCAGAGCACAGGGACTGATGGCGTGCAGGGAAAAAAAATAAAAACAACCTTGGTCAGAAGAAATCTTAGCTTAAGGCTTGTTAAGCAGTAATAAAGGGAAGACCCACTGAAGTATAAATTTGGGCCCAAATGGGTGCCAATTCCCTCAGCTTGCAGTTGCTTAGACTTACCAATCATTTGCAAAAGAAGTTTTGACAATTTATGCAAGTTATAACTGGCTTCGTTCCTGAAAGCCCAATGCCTGGGCATAAGTCATTACATGAAACTAGCAGCTTAAAAAGAAAAATTAGCTCCTACAGTTTGCTACTAGGAAATCTCAAAACCAGATTCACCCTAATGGTTCAAACTGTATCACAGAGAAACACCATTTTAATTTTCCTTTTTATTTTGTTTTAAGTTTTATTTTAAGTTTTTGTAGCCTGGAAGGCCTGATTTGTAAGCTTTGAAAGGTCAGGTTTGGGAGAATTCTGCAGGTACTGTCTTCATTAATCCTTTTTAAATGTCCAAACCTTCCAAGCCAATTCCTCCATGCCTTCAGCAAAGTGTTTCATTGGCTTTTTTCTACCCTCTTTGCCAAGGCAAAAAGGAAAGAAGAAAGGTGGTGAGATAGAGGACAACACTGGCAAATCAAACAGGGATAAACCACATACAAATAAATTCTGCCTAGGAATTAGAAGGCTTATATCATAGCTGTGTAATGCTGGAGCAGCTTTCGGACAAGGCAATGGGAACAAAGGCAGTAATGGAAGAAAATCGGTAGTTTGCAAGCGGCTGAGCTTATGAACACAGTTTTAAAACAGCTGCCTCGAAAAATGACTGAGGAGAGAAACTTCCACCCTTGCACAGTTAATCCAAGTTTATATAATCCTGAAGACTTTCACAGAAAACGTCACTTAGCAGTTTCAGCAGCTCTTTCATCAGCCACTCCCTTGAGCTCGGGACAAACCGATCCCAGCTGTAGGCATCCAGCCTAAGGAAGAAGCAAATCCATCCCACTTCCAGCACAGAACACTACTCGGCCGCCTCCTCCGGGACACGCATTTAAGCCTAAGTAGCTGTCGGTTTGCTCCGTGCTTTCTTCCTCTCCTTGAAGTTCAATCTCTTTCAGTGAGAAGAAAATAAATACCCCCAAGTTTTGGTCCATTAAAAAAAAAATGCAACTTTTCAGCAATAATTAAAGAGGACCAGGTTCTGTTCTCCCCACGATACAGTCAGATTCTCCAGAATTTAGTCAGTACTGTACCCTCCCAAGGCTAAGTTCAATGCAAATACATCAGTCACAAACCACTGCTGAGCAACGTGCTCCTCCGTGCCACCATCTGATCGTTGGCTTTACTGCTTAGGTCCAAGCCTACCACCAACTTAAAATGCCTACATTAACCATTTCACTACCGTTAACTTCAACAGATGCCACGTGGAGGGGGTAAAAATCAATTCTTTTTAAAAATGGAAATAGAACAGTCATGCAGAAAGGAGAAAGTGGACAACGATGACACTACGGTGGAAACACAGTGACAAAGATGACCGTGTGTTCCTACTGAATGATGAGTGTGACAGTGAGGCACTACATAAAAATAACTACCATGTTAATTATTTTATGTTAGCAGGCAGACATCAAATCGGGTGGCTGTAAATTAATGCTAGAAAACCCTGGCTAGGGGTTAAAAGAACGTTACAGTGGAGCTAATTAACTTAAAGCAGCAACAGGACTCACTCCCTTAGCACCTTTGCAGCAAGATCTCCTTTTAACAGATGGATTTCTCTCTGCCAAAAACACCTCTGGCTGACGTGCTGCTCATCTACAACGTCCTCTGGTCTGTGCTATGTAAGAGATAGGCTTGGACAATTCTGAAAGGCCTGTTTTAGGGAGTAAATATTTCAGGTAATAAGGAGAATATAGGCTGTGACGGTCCAACTGGCGCTTTCCTTGTGAAGATCACTTTTCCTAAGGGAAAACAGAGGGAGCCAAGCTGCTCTCAGGGAGAATGGAGGCAAAAGGGGCTGCTCCACCTGCCCTCCATGCAACTGGCTCTAACTTGTGCAATATGCTAGACTGGAAATCTGACCAAAAATAACAATAACTCAGATTTGTTGTAAATTATTTTAATCTAGGTCATTTTCCCACTCTAGCTCCACATATAATCACTCACACAGCTGACAGGTGCAAGCATTTCAGCAGCAGGGCCAGTTTAGGCCATTTTCATCTGCTTGTGAAACTATCCGAGAGGCAAGGTACGGCCTAACGGCTCACCACCACCAAAAGGAGAGCATCCCCTCTGGATTTTGCCTTCGTGGCACGTGTTAACGCAAGCGATTACCTGCCTCTGAGCTGAAGCGATGAAAACCAACACAACAATAAACCACTAAAGCATCAAAACAATACGCAGAAGAAAAGAACCAGGCAGTTTTCTGTCAGCTCAGTGAGTCGAATCACCTTACCACGGGATCAGGTGAGTGTCAGGCCCAGGGCAAGAAGGAAAGGGAGCACAGATGCCAGACAGTAACATGTAGCTAGGTCACCTCAAACACGTGTATCCTCACCCTGCCTTCAGGAATCAAAAGGATGAGGCTAAGGATCCCTGCCTTTGTGGGATATGCCGTGGTGATGCTTTACCTCAGGCCTCTCACACCCAGCATGGGCTGCAAGCAGGGAACTGCAAAAATCTGAGCAATCTCCACCTGATCTTGGTGCCCGTTGGTGCCTGTGGGCTTAGGAGTGCTGCTGTCTTCTCTTTCAAACTGATCTTTTCTCCCTAAAATCACTCTCCTAATGGTCACTCCTGCTTGGGAGAATACAAGCTGACTGTGACCACCGCATTTCTTGAGCCCATCCCGAGGTAGAGCTCCAAGGGACTCATTCCCACACTATTTTAACCCACTCCTTGCTTTTAATCTCTTCTCCAGAGCTGTCAGCACAACAGTGGCTCGCTGCCAGGAAAGGAAAAGCCGTCACTCCTGAATGGTGGGACCGAGCCAGTGCAATTACCAAAGCAGTGCTACTTCCACATGCCTTTTTCTTCTGTGTGATTACATTCTGGGAGAGACTTTCAGCTGGTGTAAATTGGTGCTGCTCAATGCAGCCTGCAGAGCCAGGTTTATATTGGCTGATGTTCCAGCCTTTCTTTGTATTCATGCAACAGAGTCAACAAGACCAGAAAATACCCTTATGAACTGCTCCTAGGAGTACAAAAGTTACCGAGTTTGTAAATCCCTGACACAGCACTGCGAAGGTGTAAACAAATATTTTACTTTTAAACTGTTCGAAGTGCCAAAAGCATGATAAAGACTTTCCTCTGCTCAGGACTTGGAGATTCAATACACCTCGAAAACAAAACCCAAGGCTTTATGAACTCAGCACAACAAGTTCCAAAGCACTTGAGTCACTCAGTCAGTCCGAGCACTTCTGGGCAATTTTTCTTTTGTGAAGCAAGAAGAGAGAGGGCAACTCTGCCACCAGCACAGGAGCCCAGGGCCGACATGACCTGAGCAAGTAACTCCCACCATGGCTTTGTCCATGAGCTGGTCTACGGCTGTGCAATAGACAATATCCCCATGTGTGTGTAGGAAGGAGTCTTTTATACCAAAATTTCCTAGCCTTGATTCCCAGAGGGGTAACTGAGTGGCAAGTATTGACACAGCAATTCCAGACACACAAGTGCTGCTGACTTCTTCCTGGAGCATCCCTGAGCGACGCGTGCGAAAACGCCTGGAGCTCTCAAAGTCTGACATGGAGCAGGGAAGCTTTATCATCACCTGATTTAGAAAGAAAAGTCCCATAAAAAAAAAAATGAGATTTCTGCTTCTAAACATATAAAGTATGTTTGTAATATTTTCCTCTGACAATGCATTGTCACAAACGAGCTCGCATCCATTCAGCAGAGCAGGAGAGTTACAGTACGCTGACTGCAGGAAGCTGGTGCCACATGGAAAACATCAGGCATCTTTATCTCGGTATCAAGAGAAAGATGATTGATCTGCAGGTTCCAGAAATAGTTACAAAGCCGGGAACGGAAGAACTGGCAAGAACCAAATGCGAGTGGGAAGGGAAATTCCGATTAGATTCTGCAGGACAATAAGAAGTTCAAACCAATAATGAACTTTTTGTGGAGAGGTGGCAGTTAAAGCACATTTGTCTCCTGGGTTGTGTAACATTCTTCAGTATCATGCCAAAGCTGCAGGAAGGAAAATAAAATTCTCCAATTTCTACTCTACAGCCTGGGAAAGGGCTTGGACAGGGCATGGGCTAGACAGCAGAGCAGACAAAAATCAGCTCTTTTATCCAGGGCCTTGATTCCTGAGGTGCAGAACGGGAGAGTTTCTTTCCCTTTTATGTTGAGAAAGCAGTAATGAAAGCAGCTAAGGTGGATCTGAACTAAGGGATCTTAGTCAGGCACTTGCTGCCTGCCAGTGAAACCCCATCAGATCGAAGCGCAGCCGCTTTGTGCTCTCCCACCTTTTGCCACCTGGAAGATAAGCCACGCATTTTGGACACCCAACGCTCTGTTAGTCAACTGCTGGGGTGGAGAGAGGGTTCCCTGAAAGACAGACCCATGGCTCACGGACAAATCCTCTTCAAACAAACACGTGGATTTACCTGCCCTTTCTGAAGCTACCTGAGCTCAAGCAAGATTTTATATGGCACACATCTCATGAATCGGGCTTGTTTAATGAAAAGTTTGATTTTGCTTTTACGTAATCCCAATGACGAGTGCCGTATTTCCCACGAAGCAATAAGCTGTTTGGAGCAGGCAACTTGAGACACATCAGGATGCTCAGACTGAATGAGATCAAGAACAGATAAAAACCGTGAGGACACGGACCAGTAGAGGAAAAGGGAACAACCAGGCAAAGAAGTTACCATGTCAGCTGCTGCCACTCAAGGACCATTTATAGCAGAACGATTTTTTTTGATTCGTGCTCCTTTCAGAGCACTCCATTGCCAACAAAGGAATGTCTGGAGTCGGGGAGCACTTTGCCCGTGCTGGAACATGGTTCTCCCTCTCTGATACTTCCCTCCTGACCCTAACACACACATTGAATGGATTTAACTACAGAATACGCTATTCCAAAATGATATTAAGGAGAGACAAGTGCTACTTCCTTCACGAATTCCTGTATTTATTTTGAAGTCTTCCGTAATTTACGCAGAGACAAGCTGGAATACATTAAAACAAAATAATCAGAAATATAGGAGAAGCAAGCTTATTTTGCTCTCACATAGATTAGTCGTTACGTCTCTGTTAGCAAACTGCCTAGAAGCCAGAAGTTCTGTCTCCCCCACTTCCCAAGCGACAGAGCCGTTTAATCTCCCACTCTGAAACGAAAGCAGAATGGGAAATGCGAGCCATGTAATCACACCGCGTGTATATTTTAAGTATCTATTAAATGCATGTAGGTCACGGGGAGTTAGAACTGTGAGAGCAAAAATTTAATCTTTGAAAAATAATAACGCAGGGCGTGGATGTTGCTGCAGTTAATTATTACTCTTAATACATTAATCAATGACATTTGACACTTGCAATATTTAGAGTAGGAAGAATCTATCTAAGGAGCTCAAATGTAAATTAGAAATGCAAATAATGGTGGACCATAAAGCAAAGGAAGCCATGGAGATTTGCATGGGAAGCAGGTAATATGGTTTGCTGCGTGTTTATATTTATATTTTAATTATATTTTTTATAATGATATTCTCTGGATGATACTCTGTTTTTTGGAGGAGGAGTTCGGAAAAAGAGAATCAATTGCTAGTGAAAAGACAAAAGCAATTTTAAGAACTGATCTGAAGGAAAGAAGAACTGTTCGCCCTTCAGCAGGGATGCTGATATTTCAATAACCAGGCGCAGCATAAAATAGCGAGAAAAACGAATGAGGCAAACCAGAAAATTCACCAAGGCCAGAGAAGTGAATACACTGAGTTTCTGCATTTAGGGAGCTGATGTTTTTGCTCCTGACCAGGTGGCACAAGCTGCTGGTAGCTCAGACATGTCTCTGGTAGCAGCACACTGAGCAGTACCACCTGCGAGCTCAGGCCTGTGCATCCTACAGTAGCTGCAGATGACAGCTGGCAAACACAAAGAACCAGAATTCGGATCTCTGCCTTCCCACAACACTTTCATCTCACTTTTGCCTTGACTTAGCTCAGACAGAGCAGGTGAGAGGGGAGCAGGAGCTCAAACGCCGGCCTTCAGATGGCACAGACTGACTTCCCTCGGCCCCCAGCTCGCAGCAATGCGGTGCTGACCCCGTGGCCCCACTCCCTGTTCTTTTCTAACCGCTGCCGCAGCCCCCTCCAAGCGCACGCACCCTTTCATCTCGCTACAAACCTGGCGTGACTCACACTGTTATTCTTGCCGCGCTCTGCCCTTCCCTGCACGAGACGTTCCCAGTTCCCACCTTCCGCCTGGATTCCACACACCCCACACAGCCATTTCAGACCATGAAGGCTTTCAAAGAGAGTACAACTTTCCAAGCAGAAGGCGCACTCCAGTGCATTCCCGGTGCAGGAGAAGGGCACTTCCACACCCACATGTTCTCTCGGAGAATATCAACCTCCACCCTAGAAAACATCACTGCTATCAGAACTCAAACGTACCGCACCTAAAAAGCCTTTTTCCATCTCCACTGCTGGACACAGGCTTGCTGGCTCCTCCATGCCAGGAGAAATCCAAATGCCCTGCTCCTGGGGGTAACTTGGCAGGTCCTCCACCAGCTCTGTGCTTCCCTTCGTCTCCACGACTGCTTCTCAGGCAGCGGTCAACACTAAACTATTTGGGAAAAGATGCGAGGATTTCTAGATCAAGCAGGGATGGGACACCTTGGTTCGACAGAGAGTTGTTGAAGCCTCGAGACGGGTTGTTTTCAAACTTTTCCTTCCTAAATTTAGTAACGTCACCAATTAAAGCTTTGGACATTCTTCCCCAGCCAAAACGCCGCGTACGGTCTTTTTTTATAACGTTCCCTCATTCTTGACCTCGACATCTTCCCCTGTCAGTGAATTCCGTGGCACAGCTATGCACTGCATGAAAATAATCTGTACATCTATCTGACAGCTCTAACCTAGCTCAACGTCCCTCTTCCTGTGTCACACCACAGAGAACAGAAGCTCACGGTCTGCCCTCACTGTCGCAGTATTGTGTACGCTATTTTTTCTCCTCTCTTCTTCATCTTTTTCCAAGCAACACTCCTAATCCTCTCAAGCTTTTGCCACACGCTCGTTTTTTCTAAGCTCTGGGTAGTTCTGCAATGCAGCGCACAGACCCAGGCTTCCCGGTTGCTGCTAAAACATGGACAAAGTTTTGCTGAAGTAAATACACCCTGGAGGAACCGAGTGGCAATGAGTCCTTAAGCAGGTATTTCCTGCCATTCCCTGGGGTGGGAGCACGGAGAAAGGAGCCGGGTGTCCCTGGGTAGGACACAAGCCGTGCCCACCACCCTTGGGATCCCTTCATGCCCCTTCCACCCAAGCGAAAGCTCCACCCTTTCTTCTCCCCTGGAGCAGTGTGCCGCTAGCCCCCTCTTTCTGAACTCCCACCTTGGCTTCCACCTCCAAACATCTGTCTCCTGTTGTTTTTTTCCTTATTTCAGCCACCTCTGCGTAACTTTCCGATCGAAGCGTCTTTCACAAAGCCGGCTCAAACATTTCGCTTTCCTGCTGAAACCCTGGAACCTTGATTTCCCTTCTTCTGCCTAGGTACGCATCTCAAAACTGCAAAAATATCAGAAGAGTTCAATAAAGCTTACCGCGCCTCTGAACTTCATTTCTGCCTCCTTCCAGCTCTCACAGCACTTTCAGAGACTTGGTTTACACTGCGGCATAAAGCAGGAATCTGAGGACAAGTTCTCTCTTCTGTCAGTTGCCTTATTTTTTTTTTTCCTTTTTTTTTTTTTCCCCCTTTTTTTTTTTTTATGACATTTCAGTGCAGTCAGAACTCCCTCCCTCCCACCAGCTCCTACTGGAGCATCCTGGAGAGGGCGTTTTACAAGGAAAGGGAGGGGAACTCTCCTCCCCTCCCAAAGAGGAGGCACACACACGGGCACAGACCATTAGAGGCAGTCCGAGAGGAAAGAAGTCAGCTGCAGCCTGCAGGCACAGTCCCCACTGCCCAACGACAGGGAAGAACAACGGAAAGTAATCGCAGGCGATGGAAAAACTGGTGCAGAGCCCAAGAGAAAACCACAGCAAACAAGACAGGAAGCCGTATGCTCCGCTGCGGGAAATCTGTGCCTGGAACAGCAGCAGCAGCAAGAGGGCTCCCCTAATCCTCTCCAAACTCACCCCAACCACAGCAAAATCTGGGCTTACAATCACACTCGTAATCGTTCTCTCTGCAAATCAAAGGACCACAACGAGTCCCGGGGTAAGAGTTTGTCTGTCCTTGCAAGGACTTCGTGTATTTGCTCAGCAATATTTTATTCCCTGAACATTTTGAGACGCCCACCTTCAAAAGAGCCCCTGTGCACGGAGGTCCTCGAGGCCCTTAGCACAAAATAACCGGCTCTGCCCCGTCAGACCCCTCCTTACAGGCCTTACAATCCCAAGTAGCACATTTACCTGTCTCGGAAGCCACAGGGGTTTGGTCTCGTGTAAAATATTAATGGTCAGAGCTACCCCAAGGCTGTGAAACCCCCTAGCATCCAGAGCTAAGGGCAGTTTGGCAAAAACGTGCCCCCAGCCTTCGCATGTGCTTTAGGTGGAAAGTGAAAGGACGAGGCAACAGACACAAGCTTGGAAGTAGGGAAATTCCAGTGAGATATTATGAAATAATTATTTTTCACAATAAGAGCCGTCAAATACTGGAATAGGGGCCCCAAGAAGTTGTGCAACTCCATCCTTGGAAATACTCGAGACTCAACCAGACAAAGCCTCGGCAACCTGATCTAAATTGGCCCTGCTTCGGAGCAGGGTTGCACCAGAGACCAACAGGTCCCTTCCAACCTAAACTATCCGATTATTCTGTTATTTCGCTCCTCGACGGCCTAAGCTTTGTGTCTATCCTGAAAGGCACTTCAGGTACAGGCAGCAAAGCCAGAGAGCTGTTAGAGATAGCACGCTGCCCTGGCGCAGGGCCCAGCCGAGCACAGCACCTGTGGGGTACTGCAGGTCGCAGGCAGTTCGCAGGCGAGCACACAGAGCTGCTGCCTGCCAGCTGTGCTGGAGATCAGGCAGACAGACCCCTGCAGGAGGCGACTCCTGCCCTCAGCCTCGTGACGTGCCATTTCCAAGCATCCGAAAAAATGAGTCATCCATTTGATCTGACTCGTGGCAGCTTGAAGAAGAGGACGGGTTTCCGTCTGCGAGTCTCCCAACACAGATAATCACAACCTGCACAAGGCGTATTGCCACCCATTCCTGCTTCATACCACCCTTAACAGCCCCCTCTCTTCAAATATTCTCTAATACGGGACTCTGCAATCAGCCAGGAGCTACAAATTCAACATGGGTTTACCCACAGTGTCTAAGGCACTGCCCACATGCAAGGCAAGACACCTACCTTGCACCTGCAGCCCGGAGGTCTCCAACTTAGCGTAACATTATAAGCTCATCAGCTGAGTTTTCAAAGGTCATTTGTGCTAAATGCACACATCCGCAGAGAAAACATCTGCACAGAGATACATCTTAAAGCTAGACTTTACCCTTTCTGTAATAGAATTTGGAAAGTACGCGTTTTGGTAAGTTAAAAAATAAAACAATATATAATAAGAAATATAATCATGAGATAGAAGCCTTCCCCACTTAAAAGAAAAGAAATAATATCCTCCATATTAGTCACACGATGAGGGAAGTTTGTTGTTCGGTTTGTCACCTCTGTTCACATCCGTACAGCAGTGAACCAGTGATGACAGCTGGTATTCAGCGTGACAGCGACTTCAGTGAGATACCTGCATCTCTGGAGTATTTGAGCTGGTGCAAGAGAGAGGCTGCAGTCTCCTCTTTTCAGAGGACAATGAGCTGCAAGATTATATTCCCATTGATTTTGATACGATTCCTATGAATATTAGGGCTTGAGTTTGTCTCTGTCATGGTGATAGAATAAAAGAAAGCCAATAGGAATGGATTTCCTTTCCCTAAAGACTCTTTGGTCTGGGGGTGTGTTGGTCTCAGATCGGACGTGGCTGCAGGACTGCTGGCAGCATGAGGCACTACTGAATAAGCCCTACTTCACTTACGTGCCCAGAACCAACATTACAAGCATCTCGGCTGCTGGAATGCATTCACAGACATCCACAGAGCAGTCACCAACCAAATTTTGCAGCACCAAATGGCAGGTTCTCTAAGCATGGAACAAGCAGAGCCATGAAATCACCCCGAAGCCCAACTGCTGCTATTTCACGCGCTGCTATTTCACTGGCACTACCTGGAGCCAGCTCTGCTTGCAGGGTTTCAGTTTTTAACTCACCAAATTCTATCACAGTACGGGTAAAGCCAAGCTTTAAAATGAAAATACGTAAAGCAAAAAGCTAAAAAGTTTTGAAGTAAATCAAGTCAAGTAAAACAGGGCCATGCGTGGCCACTGCTCAATAGGAGGCTATTTAAAACCCAAGAAATGAAGCCGATGTCAGTGGTTCAGCGCAGCACTGCTCTCTAATTAGCTCTGACCCAAAGCCCCAGCACTGATCTCGGAGATCCCGCGCTGTGGTAGATGTCATTCGTCAGATGAGGAAGGTGCCAGCAGTTACAAGGACTTGTGATGAGGCTGCTATAACGCCTTCTGAAGAACTGCGGTGCCACCAGCTCTTCTGCCCTAATTAGATCCAGTCTGAAAAATAACTCGTGGTACCTCTCGGTCCCTGCACAACTCTAATTGCCGTGATTTTTATTCACTTCTGATCGTCAACAAACGGAGGATTTATGTGAATTGTTAACAGAAGCAGCCTGAGGACACATTTCAAAGGTGGGTTTAGCGCTGGCCTGCTTTGGAGCACTTATTTAGAGCTTTCATTTCATTGAAAGAAATAAACAATAATCCAAAACCCTGCTCAGTGCAGGTGCACAAGTTAAGATCAAAGGTAATCTAAGCTTTACTTCCCAAACTGAGCCACATCAGCCGTTACCGAATCACAACAGCAAGCCCTGAGCCAGGAGTTTTCCACCTATAATTAGAAACGTAGCCCGGCAGCTCTAAATCTTCAGGAGAATGTCAGCTCTCCGTTATCATTCCTCACATCAGTCTAGTTGTGGCCAAACGACGCAGAGGTCAGTAGAACTCACGTTTCAGTTTTAAGCTGTGTATCAGCATGGAGTTATCTTCACACTAGCAACTTCACCTTCTCCACTGTCCCCACTTCCTAGCAATCCTTCTCAGAACATCTTAAGCCTGAAAATGCCACCCAAGAGGAGAATAAACAAGTATATTCAGAAGTACATTTTTAAACATTTCCCTTGGCTTTCTGTTTTTGTTTGTTTTTAATGCAGTGGAACCTGTGTTATTCATATATTTATTGGGAAGACCTTTACTCAAAATGCTTTTTTTCTCCAGCCAACCTACTACCCAAGTGTTGTTGGCGAGGAAAAACACTCCTGCTTGTGGGTTAAGCCTAAATTAGGATCAGGAAATATTTGGAAAGCAGAGCTAACCACCATAATTTTGATGTGTAAGATCTCAATGCTGTTAAGGTGATAAAACCAGGCTCTTCCTTTCCAGTAACAGAGAGCCCAGCCCTTGTCTGATTTCTGCTGAGGATGGCTAGCTAGCTCTGTGTCCCTGCTACAGGCAACTACAGGCACAGAGGGATGAATCAAGTTTTCCAGGCCTCACCAGTTAGCAGTGACTCATAGAAACCCTGGATCAGAGCACTGGGATTGCTCTGCTCGATGCTGATAAGCGGCTGGTTCCCTGCATACAATTCCACATTCAAAGCAAGGGGACTGGAAGCCTTTCCTGTCAGCCCTGCTCCGACAGGCTCCCGGAGCTCTGTGTGACTTGCTACGTTACACCCGCGAGCAGCGCTCTCCTGAAAAAGTGTTTGGCCCCGTGAAGCTGGCACCACGCAAACCACAGTCTGTGCCTGTGCCATCCAGATTCTACCACACGCCATAAATCCAGAGGTAAGAGATTCGGGCTTTGGTTTATGCTATCCAGAAGACAACGTGGATCACATCTACATCAGTCCAAAAACAAAGGCTCAAGTTCATCTATAAATGCATAGATATGTATTTTAAATAATAGTCATGATTTCTGCCTTGCTAAAGAACTGCAGAATAACACACATTCCATAATTAGAAAGTACTTGGCAAGGACACCATGGGAAACAAACCACCCTAAACAGGCCAGGAATTTGAGAGACTCCCTTTTGCAGGTCAGACAAAAGTATTTTGCAAAAAATAGAAATTTCTTTAACCTATCACGTGTGTCCTGCTGTCCACATTATACTGATTGAGAACTGATTAGAACGCCTTGCCTTTTTAAGACACCCTATTGCAGAAACTGGAGGTTCTGCAAGACATCTGGCCCATTGCTTAGGAAAAAAGCCGTGTTCCAGCAGAGGACAAACGTCTGACCGCACAACATCTGAATAAATCAACGCCCTGCCAAAGAAGCAACATTAAATATTGTAACAGGCCTGATAACAAGGCAGAATCTCTTCCCCATACTGTTAGCTCTGCTAACAATCGCCTGGTTTCTACCCCCTTTTGTTTGTACTGATGCACCTCTCCTTTCCCCATGCAGAGTGACCAGATGTCCCAGAACAAGACGTTAGCAAGAGCAAAACCTGGACGTAGGACATTGGACCCTGGAGACACAGCATTCCTGGTCGGTTATGAACCTGCAGACCTACAAAGGTTAAATCGGCAGCCTGTTGTACTCACTAAAGAGGTGTCTCCAGATTGCAGAGTTCCTTAATTTTACCATGAACTTGGTGACATCACCACTTCTCTGAATCCTTGGGTTCTGTGAGAATGTGTGTGCACAAAAGCTTAAAAATATAATAGGTGTGGCCAAAAGGGTTCAAAACCCAGAAGACAAAGAATATTTAAATTATTATTTTGGATTCTAATTTATGCTTTGTAATGCCCCAAACTGTCAATACTGGTTTTGTTTGTTTCAGGGAAGCTTCAACAGTGAGAACACTGAACTCCTCTTCTTCCCAAGCTCAGTCTTTCAAATAAACAAGAATAATACAAAAAGCTGGAATATGTCAGAAAATGAAGATGCACTCCTTGGACTCCTACACTTCCGCTGTAAGTGCTATTCGCTGTTTCGATACCTCTGATGATAGCACATTTGAGAAATGGCAGATTAAAAGCCCACATGCAGCAGCACTCGTATTTAGGTATGGCTCCTGCACACACACAATAATTCAGGGTCTACGACGCGAGTGAAGACAGAAACTGGGTTAATGCAACAAATTACGGTAATTTTTCCTCGTTGTTGTTCTCTGCTGAACCAACGAAACAGAAATGGATGACTGGCTTTGACAGTGACCGTCAGCACAAAGTCCTACTGCATAATTACCAGGTGCCCTTAATATGAAGCCAGTTGGTCTCACGCATGTGGACACTCTCACTGCATCGCGCTCGCACGCTGCCCTGTGCACGGCTTTGTTGGGTGCTCTATGGGACTGCGAAGCAGTCGCCGCTTCAGCCGATTTTACAACCACCACTTACCCATTCTGAATCCAGGAGTAACTGTTGAACTAACTTCAACAGCAGAGAGTTTAAAAACAACAGTTAATTCAGTTTGATTGCTTTGCCCTTGCTTTGATACAATAATTTTAAGCAGCTCCCCTGCGGAGTCCATGGCAAGAACAAGAAGAGCCGTTTTGACGGAGCTGTTAATACAAACAGCCTGACTCAGTTCAGCTGATGTGCATTCCTCACAACTGACTTTCTAAACAGTCACTCCCAGTGGCAGGACCTACATCTTCCTTTTAAGGGGAAAAAATGTTTTCACAGGAAAAATTAAGTGTTCAAAGCCTTTACATATCTCTGTGCTCCAGTGACCAATCTTTCCTTTAAAAATACCTCCTTGTTGCACACTCAACAAAAACAACTCCCTCCTTAGCATAAAATTGTTCCTCTTTTCAACCACAGCCATTAGCTTTGTACAGATACCCTGGCAGATCCAGGTAAAACATCCTATTATATTATTTTTTACATCAGCCAACGTGGAAAAAGGAAAAAGAAAAAGCAGTTTTCTAAGGCATTAGGAAGATTCGTTTTGAGAGACAGAAAAATGGCTGAGAAAGAATGAGCAAAACTTACAGGCTGCAGACAACGCTTTACAGCTCACACTGGTGACTGACAGTTCCTATTCCTTCAAATTTCTTTTTCTGCATTTCTGAAAAGAGGCTTAGTGTTAGAAAGGGATTAAGATTGGAAAGCATAACAAAAATTTCTTTTTCTACCGACACCAGATAAGAGAAGAGCGAACAGCGCTGCTTTGCCTGCATGTTAGAAGAAGGAAACAGGATTTCCCTCTGCTACTCCCTGAACAAGGTCCCAAGGAAATGTTTCTAATAATAGGAAATTACTATATAAGGCCAGATCAGCACTAAACTGTTTGCAGTCTGGAAAAGAAGAGCATACAAGCGAACTGAGCAGGGACACAGCTGGCAGAGCAGGGCTCTTCACACGTCAGTATTATCCAGGAAGGCAGCAAGCAGTAACCTAAGGCTCCCCTCCGCAGAGATGGGCAGTATTTAACCTGTGACTCCTCTCTCCTGAGCAGAAAGGGGCCTCTCCCACAGCTTGAAACAGAAAACTAAATGTATGAATTAGAGCTGCTACACCCTCGTTATATCACACCCCTGCTTTTCTTCATGTGAGGAAAAGGAGAGACAGAAGAGACTTTGAAATCTGTAAAGTAACACCTGCAAAGCATCGCTGAGCACATCTCTGATACAGAAGGGGCAAGAAAAGACAGGGCTGGTCCTAACACATGATGTGGCCAGCGGTAGCACAGAAGAGGACAGCTCCCCTACCTGCCCTTCCTGGACAGTAGATCCATGGAGCACAAGTTTGCTGCTCCATTTTATGAACTTGTCAGCTCCATTGTTCACTTTGTGTTAAACACCTTGTGGTAAAGGTGTTGGGCACCTGTGGAAGGAGCCATTTAATTGAATTTTCAAAGCGTTCCCACATAACTGTATCCATTCATATCTTACAGGCCAACAGTTTCAGCAACAAACGGTTGTACATAACTACAGGCCACGTGCATACATCTCAGCAAAACTATCAGACTCCTGCCTAGAGCTCTAATTGTAGCACCAATGCACGCTTTGTTCACTTGAACAGAGACAAAACCTGCAAGCCCAGTCCTTAAGCAAATGAAAGGGAGTTCCTACAACAAAGCTCAGAAAGACCTTAATTGGATAAAGCGATATAACATGAGCATTTCCCTGTGCTCCCCAGTGAGGGGTCCCTCTCCACCTGTTTTTTCTTTGGGTAAGGCCAGAAGCTCTCAGCTCCTGGTGCAGAGAAGCACCCTGAGCATCCACAGTGTGACACAGCCCCTGAGCTGCCACGGAAGTGAGTTCAATGTATGTTCCCAGGCAGGTTCACCACCCAGACTTCTGTCAGGAAGAGATGTTTGTGACAAAATGGATAAATAATTTGGTACCTGTAGGCCTGCTACCTCCTACCTTTCTCCTGTCTACAAATGCAGCCCCTGCAGATTTACGCAGCTTCTAGGGGAACGCGGAGCCAAATCCCAGCCAAGATTTTCAATGCATTAGCTGGTACAACCTCCTCGAGCTGAAAGGGACAGTTTGCTGCAGCAAAGTTAGGCTGAGCACCTTAAAAAAAAAAAAAGAAAGCAAGGCTACCCTTATGAAGGACTGATTGCTGAGACAGCATGACGGAGTTTTGACAGAAGAAGCACTATTCCACATAGTGACATCAAGAGCTTTGCAGTCCTGGTGAGAACAAACTGAGATTTAGAGTTCTCTGAGCTGTTCCAGAGGACTGGCCCAGTGTAACCAGGCTCCCGGGTACATTCTTTGCCAGTTGCTCACACCTTGTCCTCGTCCCCATGCTACCTGGCCAGAAAAGGGTGTGCACTCAAGGGCGTATTAAGCTTTCCAGGGCACGTAGCAATTCTGTCCCAAGAGGACGTTTCATATTTGACTTATATTTAGGGATATCTTGATTCCTGAAGATTTTTAAACTGACCTTTAGTTTTGTGTCCTGTTAAATACTTCACATTCTTGCCTGCATGGCGGGGGGGGGAACCAAGAGTTGGCAACAGGCAGGTTTATTTCAGATCCAGTGCTTATGACTTCTAGAGAAAATGAACTACAGAAGTGTAAGTTTCAGATTAAATAACCTTATGTCTCTTTTCTGGTATCTGAAAATTAATTTTGGAAAACAACAACATTTTGGTAATTAGCTTTCTATGCACCTAACTCCGTACAAAGTCTCATCTTTAAGTCTGGACCCTAACACTGTTGTTTTCTCTGCTTATTTTTGGTACAAAGTCACAGGATACAGCCAGTAAGGTGTTTGTTCAGTTTCAAAGTCTCCTCCAGGAGAAACAAGATATTTGATGCTTTTCCTTTTGGTAAGGCCTGAATAAAGCTATTGTTGAATTCCTAGTCTGGCGTCAAAACCGTAACTTCTCTGCTACGCAGAAACTGGAGCACAGGTAAATCTCAATTATATTAAGATTCCGGTGTCACAAAAGTAAAGGTGAAATAGCTGAAACTTTCCTGAAAAGCATGGGAGAGGGAATCACATGTGGAATATGCTGCCTGATTTTTATTTTTTACTAAAATAACTCATAGATGAATGATGCCCCAGCAACTTCTCTTCCTCCCCACTCCTGCTAGTGTAGTAACAAAATGCCTGGTAGGTAAAGTTTATAGTAGTGACAGGATTCATACATTAGCAGAATTTGTGCCCCAAGTTTAGGGAAATGTTGATGTAAGCGCTTTCAGATTGGTACAATAGCATCTGTCACAGGTTTGTTCCACGTAACATCTACAGTTTCCTTAAAAAAAAAAATAAAACCAAACCACATCAATTTGCAAGTATTCTGCGACATTTCATTCTGACACCAGAAGCAGGTGAAACATGAGAGAAACAACATTCTTATTTTCCTTCTGGGTGGGACTCTTTAGATGAAAGCTTAGCAATGCTGTGAGCAAACGACGAGCTACCAAGTGGAGCCAAGTTCCATGAGCCCAGAAAAAGGACACATTCAGTTCTGCAGACATTCAAACAAGTGGAGTAGTTTTTAATTTGATGATTTATAAGCACGGAGTTTACAGGCACAATTTGTACTTCCACCACTTTTTTTCCCCTCTGTCCCAAGCTGACTTTGCTGGCCTAAGATAGGCGGTTATTTTGGGATAGTGAAAGCTTTAAAGTTCCAATAAGACTATTAGGAACACATATGGCACAGAACTTCTTTCATACCCTGCTTTGTAAGGGAACAAAGAGTATTTGGCATTTGCTGTGATGGCATAAGTCCCCTACGAAAAGTTTAAGGAAAGTTTTAACAACAGTCTGGAGTAAAACTAGATTAGGAACCCAAAATAAGAACCTCCACTGATCTGTAGAAATTCCAGATTATGCTAAAAGAAACGGCCTAAGCAGTTTCCAAAAGCAGACGAAAGAAAAGTAGACACACAGTGCAGACTGGCTATCTGGCACGGTGTCAGACTTGAGGCCTGGCAGCTAGCGGGAGCACGTGGGCAGTGATATTGCAGCTGGCTTGTGTCTGAACTGCTTCCCTTTACCCCGTCTCTTCTGTTGCTTCTGAAAAGAAGGGGAAAAGCCACCAGATGAAGGGTATTGTCTGAGGTAATCTCCTGCTGGCCGGTCTGACAGTACCCCAAGGCTTCCACTGGTCTTCAATGTTTTTGAGAACTGCAAACACTTTAACCCTAAACCAGGTATATCTTCACTTAGTAGCAAATAGGGAATGATGAGTTGCCGTCATCTTGGCAAAAGTATCCCAGGATGCCTGGAAAACACAGACATTTCGCAAGGACATCCCCCATCCACTGGCGTTAGCTTGCACCCATCAAAAGATTCGGAATATCGTTTTCCAGCATTTTAAAAAGTTATACTCCTATTGAATCAAAGCGCTGACAAATCAAGATTTTTTGGAACAAACTAAGTAATCTACATGGATGTTAAAGAAAAAAAATCATTGGCTTGCAACTTAGAAGTATGGGGAATATCTCATCTCCACGACATGGTTTCAACTCTGCCCACACAGGAGGGCTGCCCTATCCTGCTCACAGCACTTCCAAGAGTTTCTGCTTTATCAAGGACATAGATTTAATCAAAACCAAAATACACAATAAAGAATAATCGGGGGGGCTGTCCCTCTGTGGTTCTCAGGAATGCAAGTTCCACATCTGGATAAACACAGGCCTATGCAGTGAATGGAAACATTCATTTTCCCCCCTTTCTCTCTGATTTACCTACGGTCCTACACTGGGTGGCTGAAAACCAGCAGCAATCCTGCTGATGCAGACAAAGTTGGCAGCCATGGGCAGGCAGAGGTCGTTACCCTGTACAGCTACCGTATCAAAGTAAACTTCTTTTGCTGATCTCCAGCTCAAACGAGAGCTCACGAAGGAATTCTCATAGCTCCTGTGACTGGGATACAACTACCGGCTGTGACAGTTGAGACATTACTAACAACAGAAACTGTCCCACAGCACCATCCTGCTCTCCATCAGGAGATGAGGACCAGCACCCCAGGAAAGGAGAACAATCGAGCTGTGCTGATGCAGACAATGAGCACGTCCTTAGAAAAGGCCAAAAAGTGAAAGTTATCTTTCCGCCCTCAGGCCTCCAGATGGGAGTCCCTTCCACACACGGCCACGTCGTGCCAGAAGTGCACAGGTTTGGAGATCTCAAAGAAGTTGGATGATTTTGTTCTGATACTGTCTGACCAAACGCCGCTGTCCATGGCAGCCAGGACAATGACAGGAACCATCAGAAGTCTTATCCCGATAGGAAGGGAACAACTTTGTTCCTTTGATTCAGAAGGCACAGATTATCTAGGTCTCCCTGGGGAAGGTGAGGGATCCAGGGCCACGAAGGATTCTCATCTGTACCCTGAAAGGACAGTCCAAGAGTCTCAAGAAAAGGTATCTTCCACAGAAAATCAATACATGCTATCAAAGCCCATAACGTAAGAAATCCATACAAAACACAGGCAGCAGTTTCACTCCTGTGTCTAAATTCTGGTTTTACCAGCCCTCACAGTGCCAAGGCAGCATCATTTGCTGCTGTAGCAACACAAGCCCAGCCTCAGCCACTCTACTATAATGAGAGGACACTGCAAAAAGATGAGAGCTGATACGGTGCTCACGGCATGCCCCGCATTAGCCCTGCTTCCCCGATACCGGTGGGAGCTCTGCCATCAGCTTCAGTTGTGTTGGAGTACAACTGTGATAGAAAAATAAGGGGCTAAGCTCTTTCAAATCAGCTGAAGAGAAAGAAAAGCATCAAAACACGAGGGTTTGTTTCCAGAGCTATTGTTGGATGGCTGGACTAGTAAAACAGACCGATGCGGGGAAGTTCATCACGGTAAATTATTGATCCGCTGCTTTCTAGACATTGAAACTGGTAATTAAACAAAGAGTAAAAAGATACTTCATCAATTATAGAGGTGTCACTTTAAATTACACTTGCTCCAGGATGAATAAAACACATGGGTTAAATGCTGCGGGTGCTTCTTCATGCCAGCTTGTCGTTCAAAATGCTCACTATGACACTGATAATAATTCTCTTGTGTCACTGCTTCTGAGCTCTTTGTACATACTGAGCCAGATAAGGGGAAACGAGAGCTTTTGTTTCACCAATCTTTTTCACACAAGGTCCTGCAAGCACAGTCCCATGGTCAGGAGAGAAGATTTGGAGCTGCGATCAGCGGGTTTCTGCTCAACAGGCTTAGTTCTACGGCCATAAGTCAAGGCCACAGCCCCTGCGAAAACAGCCCTCCCTGAGAAATCAGGCGGAAGAAAAGTTTTGTCTACAACAGCGAATTGTGAAACGTGCAAAGTACTGGGCAGACATCAGACACTGGTAGGTCTTTCTTTAGGTTTTTAGAAAATACAGACACGTACACACTCTGCAACCTCAAATAACACTGGCAAGCTGCTTCTGAAGGAACAAGATGATGACATCAGAGCTACCCTTTTAGCAGAAATCGTGTCACAACCATCATTGTTACTCAAAGTTGATTCATGACACATTTTTATGCCAGGGTGCAAGCCTTACAGCATCAAGCTTAAAGTTACCTCAATTCCATGTGTGAAATGCTACATATATATACAAACACATTTGCTGTAATGCTCATTTTGAAACCAAGACATCATCCAAAGAAGAGCTTGTCCTTCTTGCATTTAGTAGCACAGAAGCACTCCAGAAGCACTATTACAACTCTCAAAGAGGTTTCACTCCAGGAAAGCACTTATTGAAGGCTAAGTTCATCAAGTGATTGAGACGGGTCAGGGAGCATAAATATTCTAAGCAGAAAACTGCATACGCAGCATAAACAGACAGCTTAAAAGTGCATGCAAAAAAACCTCCAACAGGTGGACACAGCTGGCATCCTTCAATGAGCAGAAGCAGCAGTGAAGCAATAATGCTAGAAGGCAAGAACAGAGAAACAGAAGTTGCTGATCGAGCAAGACGATCCTAGAAGTCACAGAACTTGTGCTTGCCGTGGTGAAATGTGGAAGTAAAGGGATACCCAGGTGGGAATTCAGCACCGTGAGGAGTGACGACTGGGAAATGGTGTGGAAGCTGAAGGCGATCATCATCTGTTGGCGGAAATATTAAAAGTGAGAGATGGAGGCTGGACTGTGCAAGTTTCATGAAGGAAAGAACGGCACCTCTTGGTAGGGGGACAGGGAACCAAAGAGCCGAGCTGACTCTCCCTACCGCTCCCCAGCTAATAAGGCTGAAGCACAGGGAGAACAAGCTCTCTTCTGGGCCCGATGCCAATTGCTCTATTAAATTTTCTTTGCCTGTTCTAAGGAGTTACACAACATAGGGCTTTATTCATAAATGCCTGATGGCGTCCTGCGTGTACATCAGCTTCTACCAGCAGAACAGTATTTGTGGGAAATGTTAGGAAGAGTGTCTAAGAGAGATAAAGCCTTTGAGTTGCAGACAAAGCTGCCAGCCCTCATTTCCAGCTTGTCGGAGCAAGTCCTTCTTGAAGTCAGCAGCCTGGAATGAAGAGAATCTGGCATTTGTGCATGTATGTATGGTTCAGACAGTCAGGGCGGAGGGGCTGACTTTAATCATACTTTCCACAATGGGGGGGGGGGGAGGGGAAATGTGGCAAAATACAGCAAGCGATGGGTGGTATCTGCTATATATTCACAAGTTTCCCCTCTTAGACTTTGTATTTCAGGAGTGACCTCCTTTCCTGCTTCCACTAGCCCCTAGAGGGAAACTGGAAGGGGCAGTGCACAGAACTGGAATTGGAGAGAAAATCCTTCACATTCTTGAGATTCCTGGGGTCTGTGATAGGCAGCACAAAGGCAGCACACACTTGTCTGGTGATCCTAAGAATTCCACGTTCTGGAGAATTACTGGAACAGCTGATGGGTCACAGGAGTCATTATGTGCAGGTACTACCCTTCCCTGAAAAGCTTAGCCCCACTATTCCAAAACGCATAGATCCAAGTGCTAACCCAACACTGCCTCTGCTGCTCCGGCTTGCCTGTTGGGTCATAACTTCTAAGTTTAGCATGCACATTTTAAAGCTGTTTATTTAACTGTCTTCTGCTAAAATATCTCCTTTCTGGAAGAAGAAGAAAAAAAAAATCAATAGAGAAAAATCAATCAAAGAATATGGCCTTGCAACTAGCAATTGCCAGGCTTTTTTAGCTTGTTTTGAAGCCTGTTTAACAAGAGTGCTACTATGGTATCAAAAAGGAGCGAAGCTCCAAAATAGCTTAATCCAACTGCCCACTACTGTGCTAGCAACAATACTATATAAAGAATTCCATTTAAAACCACTTCTACTCTCACAATAAGGCTACAGTCCACTAAATCACATGGGGCTTCAATTCCAGCTAGAAATAACCTCTTGAAGTTTCGGTCGTAGGATGGCATTCCCAAATTTTGTTTGCTTGGGTGCCACTACTGGTGGTGACAGCAACAGCAGCTACAAATTGCAGGAACCCGCACGTATGCCCAGCAAGGGCACACGTCCAGATCCAACCTCTTGCACGAAAGGTTCTGGCAGTGAAACGCATTCCTTCTCCCTTACCCTTTCTGTCTGCGTCGATCGCAACGTCACGCTCAGATACCACAGCACGGTAACCTTGCGCTACTGTCCCACAGGTTTATCTTGTCAAAGAGCCACCCCGGGGCCCAAAAGGCATTTGAAGGCTGAGACCTGTTGAAGAGCAATGCAGAAGCAGGCGTTCCCCCGGCCCCAGCTGAGCAGGGTGACCTTCCTCCATGCTAGGCTCCCACAGCACAGACTGCCAGCTAGCGAGCGTTATTTCCTTCCACAAACTGCAGCGCTTCAGGAAGAAGAGGACAAAACACGTGTTATCTGTGCCCAGCTGGACCCCGGCTTTGAACCTCAGCCACTGCGTTCTGCCTCTTGCCTGAGCTGCACACAGACACCAGTTCCTCTTGGCTCGGTGTCCACGTGTTACTGCCCTGGCAGCCTGCACAGGATTTCTCCGCGCGCCTCCGTTCCCCACCTGATAGCACGTTAATGGGTAACAGCAACACAGGCCCTCCGCGGGCAGCTGGTTACCGTACTGCTGAGGGGCTGTAACGACTATCACAGCTTGCCGGTGCAAGAAGTGGAGTGGAGACAGCGTATTGTATTTGTAAATATTAATAAAGGCAATGTTGAACAGACAGCTAATGGCCATTTATGTTCTGAGCAGATGGCCCAGCTCCATATCCCCAGACTAGGAGGTTTTAGTGCCAGTCAGCCCACACACCAGGGCACAAAAGCCCCTGGGTACGACTGCAGAAGATTCTAGTAAGTGACTTTTCCTCTCTGCTACTGACTTCAGGGATCCAGAACCAGAAGCATAAAAAGAGAACGGCTGAACAAGCCATCTCTGCCACAATGATACATCACAGACACTTCTACGTGAACACAAGAACATGGAACGCGTCCTCTGAGGTGCCAGGAGAGCAGGCTTAGGCTGCTGCACATCGACCTACACAGTGTGCTGTAGTTCATCCCTTGCCCCGAGCTGTGCCTGTCCTGGCCCCCACCCTCCTCTGTACCGGGACTGACGTTTGTTCAGCTCTGCGGTGAGAGTTCAAGGACCTAAAACATTTTGTTGTTGCTGTTCTCCAAACTTTGTTTCGGCAGCTTCACCGAGAGTCAAACGGATGCCAGTGCAGGTACAAGGCAAGGAGTAGAGAACTACAGAAAAAAACAGTTTAAATAAAACTTTCTGTGAGCATAAGCTTACCTTAGGTATTGGGGGAATACATCCTCCTGCCATACAAGTAAAGAAAGAGTATTTTATCGAGAGTGATGTGATGCTTAGCCCCCTCCCCTTCATACATACACATGCCTCCAAACGTTTAAACCCTTGAGAAGTGATTCACGTATATTATCATCCCTAGCAGCCTCCAGACAAGCCCAGGAATGACACTAGAGGCTACAGAGCTGACAGCTGTGGTGCTCTACAATCAGGAAATCAACAATATAAAGTACCTAACCCGACACGCGTGGGTATACACGCCACATCAGATCTGCCAGCAGAAATATGCCTGGCTAATAAATGGGGCTGCTATTCCAGAAGACAGCAAACAAATGACACTTGTTGGCAGATGCCTGAGAAAGGAGGGCTGATGCTGCTGGACTCCATAACCAGACAGGAGGGTGGCAGATCACTTCCCACACTCACCGCTGCCCGTTACCAACCCAAACGAACCTTCCCATGCCCTATCAACCGGTCAATCTGAATCCAGCCCACATTACACACTGCCTGATTTTTACACTCTTGCAAGCCCTGTGTCACATTTGTGTTGACTAACCCTCTGTTTAGATAAGTGGTTTGTAATTAAGACCATTTGGTTTGGGGCCAGTGCAAGTGCAGCTGAAAGAGCACCTCCAGGAGTTCAGCACGGTGCCAGAGAGGTTACCTGAGAAATTCACTGCTCAGAACAGAAGGCCGGGTACCAGGCTGACAGCTACTTTTAGACTATTAAACTAGAAGTTTCCAAAATTAAAACCGAGATTTGTCACAATAAAATTTTTCTTCTGAAAGCAATACCCTGCTTGCACACTGCTTGGAATGTATTTCTTTCCAGGCACATGAATTCAAGCTGCAGCAACACTGATGTTCTTCCACTCCCCATTTCCACTTGGGTGGCAATGCGATCCCTTCACGGAGGCTACTTCTGAAATCAGCACTTCACGCAAAAACGCGTCCTGTGACAGTCAAATTAACTGAAGCCTCTAGAAAAAAGTAAACAGTTACATGAGCGCAGCTTTTGAGTTCAGTCGACGTCAGCCTGGACATAGTTCACATTCCCATCCTACACTGAGCCACTTGGAGGAATTTTCCTCCCAGTGCGAGCCGAGCTAAGGAAAGCGGTTTGGATAACAGCAGTTGCCAGGTAAAAATCTTTAAGGCTTAAGGTTGGAAGGAGCTGCCCTATGTCCCCACCGAGACACAGAACCATCAGAGCAGAAACAGACACTTGGCAGCTGATCAGGTTTCAGTTTAAAGAGAGCCCAAACATCCCCTTTCTCTCTACAGGTGTTTTTTTTTTTTTTACATGCAGAGCTTTGCATCTCTTGCAACATTTCCTCTTCACATGGCGTCCGCATGGCCAAGCTGCCAGAACAGCAGAGAAGCCCTCAGCCCAGCACTCCGTCAGGCTCTCAGCACCGTCAGGCTCTCAGCACCACGTACCCTCTCTTCTGGTAGAGCCCGCTGGCACAGCTGAAGGCTTTTGAGGTGATCACCGTCTGCAGCAATCTCTGGGAAGGACAACTCATCTTTTGACTCTTTTTTTCTTCTCTGCTACATTCTCCTTTCCTTTGTACTCCCTTGTATCAGGACACAATTATCTCAAAACAGATTAGTTTTTACTGGAGACAAATAATGTCTGAAAGCTTTACCAAAACACACGAATGGCCTATAGCGATTAACCTGTGCGTTCCTCAATTGTATCATGCAAACAGAACAGATAGTGTGCCTGCATTACCATGCAGTCACATGTTTTCCTTAAGTGTTCCAGAGACTCTATAACACACCTGTTTTAGAAATAGCTCATCAAAGTGCATAAATTATCCCTTCCATTATCCCAAATTACTCCTAGCTTTCTCCACTCCCTGCACAAGCAGTCTCGAGAGCATTGTTTTTCTTCTCTAAATTGAGGAGTCATCTTCTTGGTGATCCTAAAGGATAATATTTTAATGCAGCCAACATCTGACAAACAGAGCTGCTGCTCATTGTTACTTCTGTAATACCCAAGATTTCAAATAATTTACAGAAACACTTCCTGCTGGAAACAAAAACTGTAAGTGCTGAAACAAAGTGCCACCTGAAATAAGAAGACAGCTGGGATACGGGTATTTGTCCTGAAGTACAGCTGAGCTTTCATTTTCTTCAGCTCTACTGAATGCTCTGTGCATCCACTTCTTCAGGAGGTTGCAGAGACATAAGGACAGCAAAGTAAGATTGGTCTGATCTGCGTTATAGGCTTCAGGCAGCAGAAAATGTTCAGATCTCCCAAGGTTTATGTATATGTAAGATCCCTATCCAATAAACAGTGCCTCACCTGGATATGTGCAGACACACTTTGACTTCTCCACCTACACTCTAGCTGAAGAGAAGCAAGTTTGCTTCCACCCAGACATCCTATAGCCATAATAGCATGAGATTTTGCCCAAGGAACACACCAACTGTCAGTAACCCCAAATCCCACTAGGACTCAGAGCACTGTACAGTTATTATGTTAACTGGGGTACAAAAGCAACACGAGAAATTTTGACATGGCAAAATCAGAGCAATGCTTTCGTAAGTGGTGATGCAGAACCCCACCATGTTTGTTTAAACAAACACACGTTCCAGCTTTGCTAACAGTTCCATAGCTGCTGTTCCCAGTTACCGTCCAGCAGCTTTCCAGACAGAACATCAGCAGGATTAAAGTTAGAAATGATCCGCATTCCCCCACAGTGCTAGGATCAGGCACACAAAACCATACTCTGTCCCTCTCTGTACAACTTGGTTTTGATCCCTTCCCCCAGGTTCAACAAATCCATGCACAAATGAAATGGGGATTCTGGAAATCCCATATGAAAATGAGAGTTGATATTCTATGAGCCCCTACGTTTTCCTTTTTATTTTCAAATGAAGCTGTGGTCAAAACAGCTTGTAACATTAGGGGAAATTAAAGATATAAATGACTATATACATGTGACTACAACATTCAAAATGTAGTGTTTGGTTCACTTAATAAGTACTTTTTTTTTCCTCCAGAAATGTGCAATAAGTTATAAAAGTAGCTCTTTGTTTACATCTTACTATGCTTCCAGTCATCATATTGGTGCTTACTAGTCATCACCTTGGTCTGTATCTTCTCTTCCAAGCTGCAACATATTCTAATTATGCGACA
Source organism: Nettapus auritus (assembly GCA_011076525.1). NCBI lineage: Eukaryota > Metazoa > Chordata > Aves > Anseriformes > Anatidae > Nettapus > Nettapus auritus. The sequence goes on from CM021783.1 coordinate 6,119,178, forward strand.
CCCGGTAGCCCTGAAGGAAAAAGAACTGACCACCAGATTCTGAAATGCATCAATCCAGAAGACGACCTGAAATATCTCCGTGTGAAAGTTACATTTTAACAGTCCAAGCCCTCTTCCCACACTGTCCCTTCCTGCGCAAGTCAGGCACGCTTAGCTGCCCCCACTTCATTCCCGCATGAACAAACCCGCGGACAAACCCTTTTATATTGCATTGTACGCACTTGGCGCCGTTTGTTCGGCACACTGAAAAACAATGGGGCGTACAAGCCCTGGTTATTTTAATATTAATAGGTGCAATGGGTGTGTGAGAAAACTACCTGTAAAATCCATGAGAAAATAGCGTGCTGACACAAAACAGCAGGTAAACAGGCGAGAAAAGGCAAAGAATTACAACTGAACTCCAGTGCTTGTATAAGCTAAGGCAGAAGAACATCTATTTTGCTATCTAAGTTCTGGTTCTGTCAGAGAGAATTCCTGGCCTCCTGCTGCAAAGGTATAACCTTCCCTCCCAAGATGCAGAAGGAGCCATTGTGAACAGCCTTGAAAAACCCAAGCGCAGAAGACAACCTGTTATTTAAAACAATGAGGTGTGTGGACAGAGAACAAGGCTTTCTGGTCTCTCATTTGCAAGATTCAATAAAACTTCTCTAAATTTACAATAATTTTGTGCCGTCATCTTTTCTCAGAGCAGCACCACTGGACACATGAACGTTTGCTGCAGATAAAAACCTGACCTGCAGAAATGCCACACAATGCAACACCGCGTCGTGTTGCAAATACGTATCCGTTTTTGTTTTTTAAAAATGTTGATTATAGTGTGCTGCCTTGTAACGCGTGGAACTGCATATTTCAGTTATTAAAGTTAGCAAACAAGTCTGGCTGTTGAAAGTCATTTCCCTGAGTAAACAATGACTCAGTGTGGACTGTATAATGTAAAAGTTATTAGTTACTGTTAGCAAGTTTAACAAACTCAGCTCATTGCACTATACAAAGACGTATTTCAGAATGGAAAATAGTTTTCCTCCTACTTCTGTCGTTCCAGTTATACTGTTTCAGTGGAATTTAATTTTCTAAAAAGCTAAACAAATCGCTATCTCCTTATTATCCAACTGGACATTGACTTATCTGGACCTTTAACCATGAACAATAATCACAGTGAGAGCTGAATTCACCTGCTTTTCTGTTCTCAGTTCTTCACCATAACTCTGAAGTAAAGGCGATTCTCTCTTGGACATGAATATCCTTGTTAGACCAAGCACAGGTGGTGATGAAAACAAAGGTTAAGACTATATCATCCTGAGCATACAGCAACGAAGGGAAACATGCAGTCATGAGCTCACCAAAATCCTCTGACAAACGCCGGCCTCCAGCTGAATTATAGCTCCTTCAATAATCCTCCCCTCCATTAGCAAAATGGCCAAAGACACTTGACGATTGTCAGCTGGCATAAGGCACCACAGATCACTCTATCTAATGAAAGGCAACCTCAGCTTCTAAGAGGCAAAGGTTTCCCTGAAGTCTTACATTCTCTCCCTCCGAAGGCTGTTCTCCAGGTATCAGTACATACCATCTCAGAGATCAGGGCCCCATCTCTGCGTGACCTTTTGTAGAGGTGAAATCTCTGCTCAGATACGAGCACGCTACGAGGAAATAAAGTCAAACATCCGTGGTAAACTTGCCAGAAAACCACCTCAAAAAAATGTACCGAAAGCAGAACGTGAAGGTCCAGCTTTTCTAAGTGACTGTAAGAAAGCAGGCCGAATGCCAGCAAACTGTGTTCGCTCTGCATGCATCTTTTTGCATAACAGTGATTTTAGAAAGCTCTTTTACAGAGAAAAAAATGTGCTTGGGGTGGCAGAAGTGTGTTGGTTTTTCCTTTTGTCACCCAAAGACTATCCATTACCTGGGAAAAGTCAGAACACACTGATAATATCCACTTTTTTTTTCCTGCCACCAACAATCACACTGCCTATTTGGTAACAAAACTTTCAATAACATGCTAAAAATCTGTCCATTTTTACCAGCTGCTGAACTGAGTTACAGGAAGGGTGGTGGCCAAGCTGGACCAAGATCAAGATGCCAGCTACAGGGCTGCGAGTGGCCTGGTGAAGAACAGCTAGCTGGTCATTCACATGGGACCAAGCTCTTTTCTAAGAAAGTTGCCAAGGAAAGCTACCCATGTGTGCATGAACGACACAGGAGTTCTAATTATCAACATTTGTCATCGTCCAGTACAGGAATTTAATATGACAGACTATATTGAAGACGTACATTAAATAGAAAAAGTACTGGCCCTGCTGTTCCGTGCTGTATCGAAGCATGTTTAAATAACGCAGGGTAAGACTTTAAAGGATACTGGAGCTTTCCACACCCACCGCCCTTCAACAGAACATGACGCAGTGGCAACAAATTACTTGAGGTCTGTCCACTCAGAATCTTGTCATAAACTTTGTTGGCATTTCTTGCTGCCATACGCTGCTTGCTTACAGCCGTATTAATGCTTTCTGGGAAGAGCTGGCCACCTACCCCACTAATGCATCAAATGTGAAGTACGCAGAGCGGGATGCAAACTACGTAGCAGGAAATTTTCCAGAGAGATCATTCAATCCAGGCAGAGGCACGGTAAGCATAGCTCCCTCCAGGCAGAAAAAAATAGCTACGTTCAATCTCACCGGGAGACAAGCCATGCAAACCTCATCCACTAGAAATGACAGAGGGTTAGATGTTTGGTTTTTAATCAAAGTCAGGGATGGAAATCCTAGGCAAGGCCAACCACATCACTCATGACTTGGTTATAAAGAGATGAGAGCCTGAACACAGGAAAACCCTTGACAGAAGACAAATTCATGCTGTTAGTGCGATCGCTTTGTGCCATTACCAAGCCCCGCTGCTGCCTAAGGAGCACTCCACACCCGACCCCAGCCATCTCTTCCCGTGCGGTTGTATTCTTTGTGCGGGTGGAGGCATTCATGTGCTGACACAAGGACGAAACTCCTCCAGAGAAATTACCTGTTTGCTTCCTCTATTTGGTTTTAACTTGGATCAGCTCTGAAAAGTTAACTGCAGTTGCCTGCCATCCATACGGGTTAGCCAAGGCACGATGCGAAGGGTTTTCCCCACAGCAACATTTTAACAGCAGACACACACACCTCTCTGCACGGCTCTTTAGCCTGTGCGAAAGAACTGGTTTAGTAACTTACACTTGCAAAGGGCAGCAGGACGCACCAACCTTCGGAAGATCTGCTGTACTTTTAAATTCTCCCCGCCTCCTTTTCTGCGGCACCAGTACCACACTGCCTCTTCCCAAATAGAAATATATCCTCCAGAAGACATTAGTTACTTGAAAGCACCCTGTGAACAGCACTCACCCATCATTCTCTCAAACTGCGAGGCAGAGCGTTGAAGCCCATCGATCCTCAGCATTTTGCAGGCTGGAGCTATTCAAAAACGGTCAGGTGAGAGCACACGGCCAAGGGAAGGGGCAGTGGACTGAAACGCAGGGGAGCTGTGGTTTATACATCGCTCTGTGACTGCGGCCAGCTGCTGCAGCTTGTTCCTCCTGCCTTTCGTGCAGACTGTCCGTTCTGACGGTGCGGGAGGAATTTGTGCGGTTCCTAGAAAGCACAGTTTGCACCACAGCAAGGTGGGTTCTGTAAGTAACATGACACTACAAATGATAGGCAGCTCCTGATGTTTGAATACTGCTGGAACAAGACTAAGGCTATTTTACCTTTGCATAAAGGCCTCCAGGGAGTTTGAGCTTATTCTTAGAAAGAATCTCCATATTTGATCTGTTATTAAGCTTTCTCAACCCCCGCTTTTTACTGTCCTTCCTCCAATGGGCTTAGGTCAAATTTTTAAAAAAAAAGTCTTCTACCTGACCTGAATGATTTTATCAGGCTCTGTATCATTTCTTGTATACGTGTTGTAAAATCTGAAGGTGCATCAGGTATCAGAGAAGTCTGCAGTCGCACAAGTTTCTTCACTGCTAGTTATGCAAGACAACAGAGAGCAGACACTGCACTCTGGAGCCCTGAGTCACATGGGATCTCTCACTCCCTCAGTATACTGTGATTCACTTCTTTTTTTCCAAAGAAAAGATCTATCCTGCACTTCGTGATAAATGAGGATAGCGTGCACGTAGGCTAGCATTCCACTGGCCGCTGTCAGGCAGAATAGAAGATTTATATTTACACAGGCCCTTCCTAAAAGACAGGGTTATACCAAGTATCAAAACCGAACATCCTAAGTGTCACAACAGCGGTTGCCATACCAGGGCCTGTTGTAAAAATTATTCATCAGTTCTGTAAGCTTTTGACAGTTTCTAAAAGAGTTTCTAAAGGGTGCTGACAGCTGGTAATCGCCTATTGCTCTGAAATAAGATGTAAGAAAAATGCTTTTATGCCAGTTTACTCCAAGATGTGGTTCTGCTTTCAGGGCCTGTCCTACCAACCAAGCAAATTTTCTCATTTGCCACCTGATCGAACTAGGTGGCTGTCATCTACAAGATCTGGAGAAGCCTTCCACCTCCAGCAGCAGTCATAGAAAGAATAAACGCCAGAACGCTCCCTGGATTGTAGCCCAGAATCATTTTCCTTCTGTAATCCCCCCAGAATATGAGGATGCGGATTAAACTGGGTTACTTGGAAAGTTCAAGTTCCTAGAACCAGCCACCCATTCAGCACAGAGTCCGGTTCCTTCCCTAAATCAGAGTGACTCGCAGCAATTAACTCCAGGTATGGTAGAAAAGGAGAAGACAGGCACAGAAAGTAGCACAACAGATGGGGCCACTTCAGCCTGTGAGGGGACACAGCTGTGATCCAAGCTGAAGTTACGGTGCTTGAGAACAAACCCGGCTACAAGAGAGGACTAAAAACACTGAGCTTTCCTCCGCAGGTGCTTTTAGGCACCTGTACAACCACGGGCAAACGAGGAAGAATTATTCCAGCACGAACACCGGCGCTAAGCACGGCGGAACACCCCACCAGCGAGCACAGAACAGCACGAGAGGGCGGAAAACAAGTTAGCTCAGCACAAACCCCATTCCTTAGAACAAGGCACAACCCCTCTGACACACCGGCCGTGCCATGGCCACGTTTCAGCTCAGGAGCTGCCTTGCTCTTGCCCCCACACCCAGCCGCACCCTTTCTTGCTCCAGCTCTTGCTGCCCGCTCCCATGGGAGGCAGCACCCCGTCCCGGGCAGGAGCTCGGCAGCTCGCTGCTTTTGGGAGAAAATACAGCGGATTTGGTAACGTTACGGAAGGAGAGGGAGGGGATTGCCGGAGACACACCATGCAGCCTCCAGGATGCCTGCTGCCGCGAAAGGCTCATTTATTCCTGTCGGGGAAATCGCAGAGTTTCCGGGAACGTCTCCGACTTTAGCGGGGGGCGGAACAAGAGGGCCGCTGAGCTCCCTCTGCTCCCCGGGGGGAGCCTCCCCGAGCACCCCAAAGCCGGCAACGTGCCCGGGGCAACCCGCGGCCATGTGGCCGAGCCGGGGCACCGCTCGGCGTCCACCTTTCCCCTTCGATCGAGCCTCCCGTTCCCCCCTTTTCTTTTTTTTTTTTTTTCCCTCCACCTTACCTTTACCTTCCCCTCCCCGGTGGCCTCCGCGCCCCGGGACGCGCGGCTCGGGGCCCTGCGGCGGCTCCGCCGGTGTCGGGGCGCCGAGTGGCGGCGGGAGGGAGCCGCTAGCGAGCCGCTGCTGAGCCGCTAGTGAGCATGTCCGAGCGGCGGGCATGCGGAGTGCAGGCGGGCAGCAGCGGCCCTGCCTCCGCCCTCACCTGCCGTCAGCTCCGGGGGATCCCCCCCCGCGCCTTAACGGGGTTTTGGGGGGAGCTCCCTGACCTCGCTGGCAGCCGGTTCGGTCCCGGAGAGCACGGAGGAGGAGGCAGGAACCGGCTCGGGGTGATTACATTGTTTGGGACAGCGGCATCCTGCTGATAAGGTTGTGGATCGCCGCAGCTCGCTTCGGGTTCCGGGCGCACCTGTCTCCTCCGAGCCCTCTGAGAGATAAACGCTGGTGACAACTTCGCCGTCCCCTCCCTGCCGGTGTGGGAAACAGCTCGAGGGTGAGAAGGCCAAAGGGTGAGTTCGATCCCCCAAAACCAGCGGGAGCTCCGCCACCAAGTTCAGGTAGAGCGTGGAGCATCTTGGTTCACCGCAGGCGTGTTCATTTTGGAGGTGGTTTATCCCGGATCTGCAGCGAGGTCTGCGTGATTTGATTCTACCAGACGAGCACGCTGGGCTGAACCAGAAAAGCTCTGCAACCCTTCAAAGTGTCCTCAGCTACAAACAGGGTTGTGTTAAAGCACAATGCATCGTAAACTACTTGTCTCTGGCCGTTTCCGCGGCACCAACAGCACTTGAATAGAGAGTGCTGTCCTCAAAGTAGCAAATTACAATTTTATGGACTGCTAATGAAGATTTAAAGCTCTTTAGAAAGCTGAACTAACAGCTTTTCTCTCTCCGATGTCTCCCCCAGGATCCTGGGGCATGCTGTTCAGGATAAGGTTTAAAGGAACGGTTCCCTCTAGGAAAGACAATTCAGTCCAGCCAGTGTCCTCAGCTGTCACTACATGCCACTCACCAACAGTCCCGGACCATTTCCTGGAAACCAAAGAATAGCAGAATTGCCACTACCTCATCTTCCAAAAAGGCAGAGCTCTCAGGTTTTTCTGAAGTACAATGTCTACCTAATAATTGTGTTATCCACACTAAGCGTCTTAGCCAATTTCCACATCATGTTTCAGATTACTTACTAGAAAGACAATACTCGGAAACCGGAGCAACGTGCACAGATGTGTGCTGCGGTACGTGATGGCTCTGCCCTGAGCGATCTGCTACCAGAACTGAGGATAGATTAAACACTTTCTAAGCACCTATGACAAAGAAATATAAATACATGGTTGCATTTAGGTTAAAGTGGTTGCTTATTCACTTGAAAGAAAGCATAATGAGCAGTACTATTAACCATAATCAACTGGCTTTCCAAGTCCATACACCGAAGCTTTGAGAACAGAAAAAAGACCACTTGCAGCATTTAAACATAGAAGGATAAAAAAACGTTTTTACACGGTTTCATCTCTAGATTCTTAATTAAAATATAAAAATCCAGTTAAAATATTTGAAAAGCAAAACACGCAGAATGGCCATTCATTGCAAGTACTGAAAACCAATGTCACTCTATAAAAGTAGCATGCCTTGCCTAACTATTTGCATCTACCACGTCAAACCAGAAAGAAGCTCAGATTTTCCATTTGCATTCTCACAAGCCTTGAACCTAAGTCAGTGAGAGTCACAAGCTAACAAAACAGACAGTTCTTCAAGGCAGTATTAACAGTCCTTTGGTACGTTCTGCCAGCACGGCATTTTTGATGCGTGAACCTTCCCACAACATTCAGAGCACGAATCCAGTGACAACACGGACAATCAATATTCAAGAGAATCAAACACTTCTGAAAATTGTTTCCCTTCCTTTGTTGTTTGAAAGTGTTTCCAGAATCCTGACAGAACGAACGCAGCTGGGCCATTACAGCAACTCCAGGTTACATCAGCTTTGGTGCACTGAAGGATTTCTACAGGAAATACGCTTTAATAATTTCCTAAACTCCCAGCCACTTGATAATAACATTCATTGCTACCAATTTTCATTACAATGAGAAAACTGTTCACAAAAGAGCTCCAGTCAGTTCAGTGACCGGTCCTGTAGAAAATGTGTTTGTTTTTTTTTGCACTAGCATTTCTCAGTTCAGCACAACAGTTTCTAAGTTGTTTACCATGCAACTAACAACACAAGAAGAGAAAAGAGAACAATAGAAAAATCAGGCTTACAGTCTTGCGTTCTCCATTGCGACTAACCACACGGATGATTTCTCCCGTAGGAATAAGTTCAATTTGCAGCTCCATCTTTCCAAGGTAAGTTAGTAAATCTCTCTGGAAGGAAAGCTCAACTAACTGCAATCTTTGGTTCAGAGCCCTGTGTTGAGAGGAAGAGATGAACCTCTGTATTTATATTAAGTGTAGGTGTGAGCTGAAACAACAATTAAGTTCAAGACTAACTTCCACTAGTTACAATGTGTGAAGACAGTTCCAAGAAACTTAAATTTATGTCCGTGTTTATTGCTGCAGACTTTGTTATGTTCCATTTTGGTCCCAGTGGACTTGGAAAGTCAAGCCACTGCGGGTGCCATTTCATAGGTATTAGCACGAAACAGTAATGTGACAGACCTCACAATCATACCAAGAGATTTTATTTAGAAAAGGTTCTCCTTCAGCTCTAAGGTGCTCAGTTTAAAGTGACAGAGCAATACTGATTGCTCCTGTGGTGACTACAGGAAGTTCTTCAAATTACCCTAGATCTAAATCATTATTTATTGAATTGTTGAACAGCTAACTAATCGTGACAAAGGAAATTAATTTGCACATGTTACTGCACAAAAATCCTACTACAAATATTAGAAAAAATAAGCCGCTAAACATAAACTCTGGTTTAAGTGTAATTACAGCGTTTTACTAAAGTCATGTCATCCATTAAGGCAGCATCTAGACCTACAATCCCCACACACTCCCTCACAGATGCAGATACCCTGACAATGACCATGGAGAAAAAAAGATCAGTCTAAACACCGGGTAGTTCAAGACTTGCTGTTATGGGACAATTCCGTCAAACTTATCTGAATACGCAAGGCTGAGTTTTCAGCTCTACCACAGAAGAATTCCAGATGATACTGCTTGTCAAAAACCAAACCAAACTAAAAAAACAACCAACCTACGTAGATGTTAAGATTAACAAGCATTTGGCCATTCAAGAGTGGCCACAGAACACCAGTCTGTTCTGTAGCTGAAAAGAAAGGGCCTGGCACTGTTCTGCGTTTCGTATCTGGAATCATTCTTACACTGGCCTTAGCTGTTATATAAATGGTTGGACTGGCCCAATCCTGGTTTCCTTGACCACTTACTTTCCAATATAAGGCTACATTGAAAAAGAGATTTTATCAGATTAAAGAAAAACCGCCACTGTCACTTCCTGAAAAAAAAAACAGACCTATTCTCAGTAACATGGAGCAATACCGTGTCTATCTTATCTACCCTTCATATATGGAGACGTCACGAAGATTAATAGTCCAGAATATGAAGGCTGTTTAACTGGAATGATTTGTGACACAGATGCCAGAATTGTTTTTTTGTTTGTGTTTTGTTTTGTTTTTAGAAAAGTGGGCTACACGTAAATGAGAACAAGAGAAAAAGGGTAGACTAAGTAGAGGCTTTAAAGTGTGTGTGTGTGTATTACCCTAGAATTATATGCATAAACAAAATAGAAAAGGAAGGAGAGGAACATGGGGTGGCCTCCACCAAGGCCAGGCAGTACACTTGAAAAACAGTTACAGTAGGGCATGTATTGATGAACAATGCTGAAACATTTCCCTCTAGGGCTGATGTCCATATTTGACAACTTTCAGTTTCAGTCAAAGGATGGCTGACAGGTTAAAGTATTATTTTTTCTTTTTGTGATGCTAGCAGATTACTGTTCTCTGAACTCTTCCTCCACCCCTGCATTTCCTCTCACCAGTTTATGTTCCCAGATCTCACGCTGCTTCTGACTTCTGTATTTTCCTCCAGTGATTCTGTGATTTGCTCCAAATGCTCCCACACGGGTTCTCTCGCTACTTTCTAGACTGCACGTATGAGATGTTCTTACTTTTTTGATAGCAGGGACCTTGTGAGGGGAAGAAGACAGTTGCACTGTAATACGAGAGGTAGGATGTACACACACACACATTATTTTTCTTAAGTTGAAGCTATTGAACAGACAAGCTCAGTACAGTTCCCTTCAGTTGCTCAGTTTCCAGAGTAACTGAAGACAATTTATACTGCATAGATTAATCAGGTGGCATTGCCTCAGCTGTCAAAGCAGCCACACAAACAGCTTACTGCACGCTGTATGCTACACAACTCCCTGATGTTTGAGTTTGCCCCCTAAAGAAAGGGTTAAAGAATACAGAGATGAAGGAAAGCTGAACATACAGAAGACTGGCCTCAAAAGGCTTCTGTCTTTACACAGATATCTTCTTCCCTATTCTCTTTTAATACAAGTGTAAAGAAAAAACAGGTAAAAGAAAACTAGGATACTACCTGCCTACTGCATGAGTTATAAAGTTAAATAATATTGGTACTCCTGCATTGATGGGCACTTTCTATGATCTCTATATCACATTGTTAAAAAAAAATTGCTTCATTTCAATCACCTTCAAATAGCAAATCCCTCTATCTAAGGATAGAGAAGGCCATCAGAAATATTCCTGTTAGTAATGCAGCGTTCTCAGAAAAGGTATCGTTTCCTCTCTCAAGGAAAACCTAATTCGAGCTCTGTCCAACTGGCCTTTCCACGGCAGTATATTAAGACAAGTTCATCTGAGTGTCACTCAGTGTCCAAGAGCAGAGAAGGAAGTAGTGGTAGTAGAAACAATAGTCTTTATCAGAAGGTATTTTTAGGGTCTAACAAACACGCAAGACATCTTCGAAATGTTTCCTGTTTACACAGAGCTGTACTATCTATGTGCAATGATACACTGCATATCCTGAGGTTAGTTAGGAATCAGAGGTGTAAGGAAGTTAAATAAGGCTACACTGACGAACACTCCTTGGTAGACATATTTCAGATTTTAAAATAAACTCTCTAACAGCAGGGAATTGTGAAGTTGCCTTTAGGAGGAAGCGATTTGGTAGTAAACGTACACTAAAAATACAGAAAGTTAAAATACGAAGTATAACGTAACAGACCTTTCACAAGGAAAAAATATCACAAAATACATAACCTGTGAAAAAGTGGATTTAGTAGAACCTGTTCTTAAATGTTAAGAAAGCATTTTAAGTGCTTTGAGCATTTTTACAGGGAAAATATCAAAACCAAAGTTTCAGGGAATGAGAAGTGAGAACTCTTATAGATGTAAGGATGCCTCACAAGTAGCAACTGTTACTGACCCCTTTTTTTCATTGTTTCCCTTGGCTAAAACAGCGCTCCAATTCTTCTCTTTAACTGTGTTATTGTCAACTGTCATTCATCCAACTCCTCCCCATCAGCCTTTTTTCTTCTATCCAGCTAGAAACCAGTTAAGTCAATTTTGAAGAGACTGTGTAATAGAGAAATTGTGGAAACAAATATGAAAGTTAGATTCAAAATACTCTCACCAGAAAGTATAGAACTTTGATCACAAACAATACAGACGTCTGTATGGGATAATGTCACGTATATTTCACGGCCTCCCGTTAAAAGGCTTATGCTATTCTACGTTTGAAAGCATTACTGACAGCATAAAAGTAATTTCAAAAATTAATAATGAGAAGTAAAAAAGCCTAAATCACAGACAGGTTGTCTTACTAAACAAACCAGGCCCCAAGTTGATCAGAGAAGTTCCCAGTGTTGTGAACAAGAGGAAATACTGAAAACTGATGATGAATCATTGATAATGAGAAGTATTGTGGATAACATCAATATAAACACAAGAACCGTGAATCTTCTGTACAGAACTTCATTTAGGGAAGAATTTCCAAAACATACCTGTATACATTTTCTTAGGGAAAAACCAACAACAACACAGAGAACCACCACATACAAACCTGCCCCTGTGTAAGGGAGCATAACTCCATTGGTATGGACAGAGCTGCACTCATACTAACAAGGACAGAAAGCACAGGTCAAATTGAATGAAAGCAGGTTCAATCTCCTGAAATAAAGATTTTGAACCAAGCAACTGCTAAGTTTCTAACAGAAAAAAAAAACAGTTGCCAACCAAATAAGCTAGTTCCCCACTGTTGCTAACACGTGCTCTGCAATTCAGTATTACTGAAATGATGTCCTACGGGTGGAACAAAAAAGCAAGAGGACCTTTTTTCCCCAACAATTTAAACATGCAGCTATTTCAGATGAATTTGGTATTAAGATACCTTTTCTAGGGAGGGGGGAGAAAATTCAAAACAGATGCTTACGGCATCATTTAAGTTCATTTAATACTAGTCTCATTTACAGGGGGGAAAAAGTCTTTTTAGATTAATCTGCTTTATCCAAAAGAAAAGCAGTATTTGCCTTTGGCCTTCTGTTTCAGTCCAAAGCCTTACCACATATGTTACTAGTGACATATTTCCATTCTAAAATACTACTGTATGTGCACATTAAACATCAACGGCGTTTCTTGAAGAAAGGTTACCATGCATGGAATCGATTCTCCCCACTCAAACCAACGTCTTTGTTCTCAAATTAATCGAGGCCATGTAGAACACTTCACTGCCAGGATTTATTTTAGTCATACATGAAAAGAAAACACATGAGTATAAAAACATTTCCAGTGATCATAACATCCAATCAAAGGTGCTTTAAAAAAAAAAAGATAAATTTCAGTAGAAATTGTATCATTACAGATCATGGAATAGTTTGAAAAGCTACCATAAGTAACAGTAGTAAACAAAACTACTACTGTGTGCATAACCTCAAAGAAGTATACAGTTCTGTGCAGCATCTTCCTAACACACGGTCAGATTCAATCGCAGCTGCTGTGGGCATTTTCAGTGAAGTCCTGTGGTGCAAAGGATTAGTTTACAAAATGCAGCTTCTGTCTCCAGTGTTTGAGAGAGTTATCAGTTCTCATACAACATTAAGGAGCTTGGGTTTCTCGCCCCTGTAAAGCGGCTGTATGGCTCCCCCTCTGAGCTGCTCGTGAATGGCAGATGCACCCTGATTAGAAGAAACTGGATCTTGGTCCACAATAAATCACCAGCTATGGTCTGGAATTCAAAGAGCACAGTTCTTTGAGCTCTCCGTGGGAATCTCCTTGCATAGAATATGGCATTACACTTACACAAGAAAAAACAGAAACAGTAACAACTCAAAGCCTGCAAGTTATTTGCATTTCAGCAGGAATTTGTCTGATGCTGTAACTGCCATGTTAAGTCACATATCTGAAAGATTTAGTGCAACACAAATTCTTGCAAGACTGCTACAAATGTGAATGAAAATGGTTTCTAATATTGTTCCAAAGTATAACAGGAATGTCAACTGTAAACCTCAAGGAGGTTTTAATCCATGCAATGAACACAGGATCTTCTGAACCTGCCCTCCCTACTTACAGCTGGAAACATTTCCCAATACCAAGCATTAGTTGAGATACAACTAACTGAAATTGACAGAGGCTGGGGGCTCTTAAACCCCAAACTGCAACAATCTAACCAGTTCACCCATGATATAGTCTCTACAATATACAAAGACTCTGGGACCCCGGAAGGTTTTATACAGTGAATGACATAAGGAAGCAATTGAGAGAGACATTTCCCATCAAGGTGTACACGCAGAATCCTAACAGAAATAACTAAGACTATAAGAATAAAACAGACACCACTCAGTTCTGAAGCAAAATAAACACACCAGCAGCAGCATCCTTTGCTTCACTCTTCCACATGAGCCAAATTTTCTCTTTTCCATCCATAACCAAGAAGCCAGTGATTAGCAACTAACTTTACTTACCATACACAGTAGGTAACTCAAAGCTGTGTCTAGAACATGGAGACTAACCAGTGCTCTTTTCTGTCGCTGAAATCTGAGATTCTGTGGAATGGTGGTGTCTCTTCCAAATTCTTTCCAAAGACCTCCGTTTCCTCATCACCGAACAAAACCATTTCTAAAGCTAACTACCTTTCAGATTTTTAAAAGTACTTGATCTTTCTTATTCTATCTCCACCCTCAAGTGCACAGGATACATTCAAGTCTAAGCTCCACTAGGAAAAGAAATTTTGCAGACTGATTGCTAGAAGTGAAAGAGTTCCATAATTTTTGGTAGCACAGATTATGCTATAGAAAAAACCTTGTTCCACAAGTTTCCCGTTTATAATTCATGCCACTCTGTAGTATGGGACACAACAGCGTAGCCTAATAGTATCAGGGATGAACTATGTCTTTAGCTTTATAAACATGATACAGCAGAGAAGAGGCAGGGTTAGCACGTTCAGTAGCTCTTTGCCAGCAAGTGCTTTATGAGCTATGAACTGCCCACCTGTGCTAAAGCATTTCTCAGATGAAGCTATTGCTTTCAGAAATTTTGAGATCCTGCTTGACTCTGAGCCAGGGATCAACATAAAAGTATTTTTACTTAAAAAAAAAAAAAATCAGAGGGAGAAAAGGCATAGGCAAATTGATGAACTGTTTTGTAAAAGAAGAGTCTACCCCCAAAACAAAACAGGAAAAGTGTGTTTCAATAAAAGTATCTCAATCTGGAAAAATTAGAAATGAAAAATCAGAAAAGAAAAATCTTACAAACAGGTATCAGCAAGGCATGAAGAAAAGGGATGTACTGCAGAAGGAAAATTTACACCCTCCAAAGATTAAGCTTTTCTGTGACTTATTACAACATGTGTTTCCCAAAAGGTACTTTGCTTACATTTAAAAGTCAAATAATTTTTTTAAAATAAGCTAGATAGCTATATCTAATAAATAATTTTTAAATAACTTCATTTAAACTAAAAAAACTGGAAATCAGTGATTAAGTGGTTACAGCTTAGTGAATACTGTATTGTAAATAAAAATATCCTCTGAAAATAAAAAAAAAAGTCCTTAAAATCTGTTACAGAATGCAACTTACTCTGGTTAAGTCACTGGATTAAAAGCATCTACCATCTTAAATCACACAGCATTCATTAGGTGAGATTTTTACAGTTCCTATCTAATGTAAGAGTTACTCTCACTGTAACAGTAAAAATGCTTCCACAATAAATTATCTTCTACACAGTTTCCAAACAGCCCTACCTGTCTTACTTGCACTGCCTTACTCCATCTTCTAAGAGTAAAAGCTTATAATCACTAAGACATAAAGAATCATCTGACGCCTGAATCACTGAATGCCCCTTCTGACTTCAGAACTCATGATGCGATTCCAGATTGTCAGGTGTTTGCATCCAACTGTTCTCTTCCTGTGCCAGATCCTTTTCTATTAATGTTCTATTTGGCTGAATCTAGAAGAAAAACAATAGTTAAAAAATTAAATAGGGCAACACAGTGTTTCTAAATACTATCAATATGCCATCATATAAAGATATGCTGCATACTTGCTAGAAACTAAAAAAAAAATTAGATGCATATATGCAGAAATTATGAAGCTTTAAAAATCTATTAAAAACATTAATAAGATAAAAACATTAAGTATCATGGAAAAAGAAAGGTATCCTATAAATGACTTAGTTTATTCTATTTATATGGTGTGTTGTATTCACACAGAAGTGACAACTATGCCGCACAGTTTGGAGCAGATTTGAAGCTCAGAGACAGCTGAAATGCTGGACTCTGTAATACTTTTTTACCAATAGATAAGAAAAAGATGAACAGTATCACTGAGGTTTACCAGCCAGCTCAGCAGCTTTCATTACTGTATCTCTTAGGGTAACAGAGTGTCACACCCTTCTAAAACCCCCTTCATCCAACAACAACATAGAACTTCATTTCAGCCATCCCACAACACGTTAGCATGGCAGCACGGGAAATAAGGCACAAACAAAATGATTTTGGCAAAGAGAAGCAACAATTGGTCACTTCATCTGCTCTGTACAAGTTAAGTTAACCTTCCGGAAATCAAACAAAGCCTGTTAAACAAATAACTTGAATTCCAACTGCCCTGTTTTTCCCTAATTTAAGTGATACAGGAAGCACCTCCGTGCAAATCTGCCACAGAAGGGAGCAGAAAAAGTTCACTCACGATCTGCCAGAAACTTGGCAGCATTTGGAGTTCTCATCTTTGCGGAAAGTAGGGACCTAACTGGCAGAGCATGAAGTTCCAAAAAAAATGAAAGATGAGAGAGAGCTGCCTTATTTCATTAGAACAACGTGCTGCAATAATGGCTACTTAGAATCTTTTAGGATATCAGCAAATTCTTTTACTGGCTGTTAGCCAGCACATGCCCTTTTTGCAATTACTGCTGCTGCCATCTCCCATGGAATTAACCCAGTTGCACACTCCTACGTTCAGATGCATATGAAAGCAAAAGAAATAAAAATTCCAGCCAAAGTTAATCAAAGCTTCCAAGTGTATTACCTGAAAAGGCTGGCTGATACCAACTATTGCCTGCAAATTATTGCTGTAGTAACAAAGCAAAAATTCTCCTCCTGTATCAGGTATCTCTGCAGCACTCATGTAAACCTGTCAACAAAGAATAAGAACAGGGACAAAGGGTAATTTCCACAGAGAAAACAACTTTCAAAAAGTAGTCTCTGCCTTTCAGGAAACCATAAAATTCAGTGCTCGCTGCTTATAAGCAAATTTTTAAACATAAGCTAAAAAGGATGAGCACAGAAATAATTCAGGAAACCATCTGAAAAGCCAGGAAGAGAAAAGTGAATATCCTTCACCTTGGTTCAGCAAGATGTGAGAAAGAGTTGTTAGAAGGGAAGAGGCAAGGCCACACAAGCAGCAAGGAGGGAGATGAAATGCCTCCTGGTGGCAATAACCAGGCGTTACATGAAACAGCCACACCACCTCCGTTTCGTCCTGTCCTAAAGACTCACGGTTCCTGAACTGCAGCCCACAGGACCCTGCTAAAATGATGTTAACAGTGCTTAGATTTTTAAGCTTATATCAGAAAGCATGATATCAGAAATTTTGAGTCAGAATACCGACTCAAGTAAAAGACAATTTGTGCTCTTGTTACAAGCTTGATGTTGACCTCTAACAAGAAATAACCACTTCCCATTATTGTCTGGGAAGTCTCATCCCTCCTTCCACTTCAGCCTCAGAATTAAATTTACATTTCTGTTTGTTCAGCAAAATACCTCTGGAAACAGCTCATTTGTATGCAAAATAGGTTTTTAATTATTTTTTAAATTGCTTTAAGTTATCACAACTAGAAAGCTGTTTAACAGAGTCGTTTTTAAAAAGAGGCCAAAACACTTAGCAGCCAAAATGAAGAAAAGTGTAAGAAGCACTGATCTCTAGCTGTATTTGACATCTGGAACTAATTGTGTTTGTCAAATTAAAGTACTTACAGTTGTAATGAAAAAAGTCATAAAATAAATATTTAAGATAAATAGAGAAACTTTGGCAATCAGATGAAAAAATGGCCAGTTACATATTTCTGTGGCAGAAATAGACCAAAATAAAAACAATGGTAGTCTTTAATACAATCAAAAGTGACTACGGGAATAATTGTTTTCATCAGTTACTTTAAGCAACATGATCACAACTGAGAACATATGCTGGATTATCTGAAAATGAAAACGACTTAGAAGAGGTATTTTAAACAATAATATCATTCCCAGATAGGTTTGACTGGGAAATAGTAGGAAACAAAACCCAGAAGAAGGGGATATGGAACAAAGAGATTCTTGAATACTGCTCTGTAAGAAACTACAGCAGAAAGAAACAAATTGGCTTACTTGTTTGCTGTCCTTGTTAGAAGAAATTTCATCATCTTCTACCCAAGCATAAGTAACATAGTCATTCACGTGCCTGAAAGCCACCTGCAAAGAAAGATGTGAACCATCAGCTTTCTGGAGGAAACAAAAAACATATCACATGGAAAACTCAAAGATGTGAGAGGCATGGTTATACAGTGTAGCAGTTAAAATACTTTACATTTAGGATCAAAACATTTTGGGGCTGGCACATGTCTTTAATTTCTAAGAGGGAGGGAATGCCTGTTGTCACACCCTTTCACTGACTTTCTTTCATTTGTTCTTTCTCTCTTGCACAAATCTTTTGAACCATAAGCATTAAGGGAAGGCAATTCCATTTCACAGCTTCTGACGACCATTTTACTCTTGTACATCACCACATTATTTTTGCAGAGAATTAAAAGAATGTGTAAAAGTTCACAGTCATCTTGAGAGGCAACTAAACTCTCACATCCAGAAACTACCAGCAATCAAGGATACAAGACTATTTTGGAAAGTTTTCCGCTAGCAAGAATCACAACGTCCTATGCCAGAAGACTATCAACTATCTCTTCCTGTCACTTCCACCATCTTCATTAAAGAGCCACAATGCAGGAATGTTACCTTGAAGAGTCCAATCCAGTCCCAAGAGCTGCTTGGGAATTCAGGCACTGCAGAATAGCAGATTAGAACATCATGCTCTGCGCTCCACTCACCCTCAGGATTCAGCGTGATCAAAGGATCTGTTAGAAGAGGCTTCAGCTAGAGAAAGAGCAAAATTTAAAGTCAGTCAAATCTGTTTCTCCTTCAGTTGTTCTTTACCATTCTCTGCCACACCTGCTGCAGTACTCTTAAATGGAAATAACCTGAAAGCAAGTTGCTGCCTTCACTTTAATCAGAATGATACACAGAGATTAGGACTTACAATAGATAGAAAAACAGCTTCTGTAAGGCAAGATTTAGAAAAACAATTTTATTTTTTAAACAATGTAAGCAGTACATCACCTCAAGGCCAAAAGTTCCTGTAACAGGTTTGTGATCGCTGATTCCATAGCTCATGTGACTGATGTAGTTATTCAATGTAACAGAAATTGTCTGTTCTTCTTCGGAGAATTCGCCTTCTTTTGATGCATGCTGGCAGAGATTTTTCACTCTCCAAAGAATTCTATCAGTCCATGCTGGCTTCCTTTTCTTCTCACTACAGAAATGAAAGTATAAAAGTGAAATGAGAAGAAAAAATAGTTGCAAAAAGCTAAAAATAGTGTGCAAAATCTACTCATAGTTGAAAGACTGTCAGATATGTATTAATATAAGAAGGTAATCATATCCAAGCTTCATTTTACAGCTCTGTTCAACATGTTTTACAATCAAGGATTCCTCAATTTGAACACAACTCCAGGTACTGGAGATAAGTTTCATAGGTTTCTGAAAGAGGAGTAAAATGAATGGGAGAACGGCATTCCAATGGGTTAGTCAGCTTCGTACAGGAAATGATACTTTCTCCTAATGCACTCCATAAGAACATGCAAGAACGTTGAGATGATTCAACAACTGCCCTAAGCTTCAAATGTATGGTCAGTCTGAGGAAAGGGGCGTAAACTTAAAGAAGATGTGGGAAGAGTCTGAACGGTACTTGAAACTATTGAAAATTTTTTGAGAACGAGTTTATTTTAAAAACTGAATTTGGACAAACTTAGGTAACTTATATTAATGACATGTGACACAGCAATACTTCCCTCTAACCTGCACTACTATTCCAAGTCTGCAAGCCGTTGCTGTCCCATAAGAGGAGACTATAAAATTCCCAGAATCGATAAAATTGTGCCTGCGACTGTACTGTATATCAATCTGCAATCATAACTCAGAGTTTCCTTTTATACCATATCAGTAACAACAGAAGACATGAGCCTTCGGTGGTTCTCTCTGTAGTGGGAGGAAGACTTAACAGCAACTCTCTGTATGAACGAATCACTTCAAATTGAAATGGAGAAAAGATCATACCCTATGGAAGAGGAATTAGAATGGACTAGATTGAAATTATAAAAGTTAATGAGCAGGATGTGTAAGGAAAACTGTCAGTTTAATATCAAAATCATTACAAACCGGAAAGGCCATTTAGTTCAATATTCAACATATTTTTGTTTTACCCCTTCCCATATACAAGTCTGACTCACCTTTAATAAGGTGGAAAGATTTTAAATGACTAAGGGGCTATATCCCACTCACTCCAGTAATTACATAAACCGACAGAAATCTTTATGAGCTGCCATATGTCTGCTCTGCTGCGCAAGAAAATACCAAAAGAACAGCTTAAGTTAATACACTCTCTGTTTTAGAGAAAAGGGCATACTAGGTGGGAAAGAAAAACTCAAAATCCACATAGAAAAATCATCAAAGATAAGAAAATGTGAAACACACTTTTCAGTGATGCTCAAAAGACCCCAGTGTCTTGAGATCTACTGATCATGGCCCCATCCAACCAGAATACCTCTGGTAGCAACAGCAGAAAGCACACAGTATGCATTAGCATACATTCTGTTCTTTAGGTAAGCCAACACAGACTATTAGGCTGTGAATCATCCTTAGAATTTCTAGGTTTGGATTTTTATGCGTTTTTTTTTTTTGTTAACTGGATTTATTGCCAGTCCCATTATCTGGCTTTATGCTCAATTAGAGAGCAAAACGTCTTTGGATCCAATCGAATAAACTTCAAAGACCAAGTGCAACAGCAGAGTAGATAACACCACAGCTTTCAGACAGGTTCAGAAAATCCTGAAGAAAATCAGCTGTCATCTGATTTTCAAATATTTCACAAAAATCAAATCAAATGCTCAGAAGGAGCATTGTTTTGATTCTGAAATATTTACAAATCTATGAAATCCAGAAGGTTATCTTCTTACTTAAACCAAAACAGGGACTTCTGCTCTCTGGAAATAAAGAAAAAGATCAGTACAAAACCCCTCTTTGGACAGGAACTTGTCCTTCTCTTGAAACATAAGATTTATATTTAACAACAAACTTCAGTGCCAGAGAAAACCTTTGGAAACTTAAGCTACTCCATTTTACAACTTAAAATTATTTATAAAGACACATTTGCATTTATTTTCAAATGCAAGCAGTATCAAATAAAATGCTTATGTAGAGAAGGCAAAGAAAAATTGCATATGATTACTCTTTTCCTTTTTGCTTATTTCTGATAATCAAAGGACGATTTTAGCATTAAAGACAAAAAAAAAAAAAGTACTAGTTTATCTGTTAATCTAATCTTTCCAAAAAGAAAGCTGGGCTTTCGTTTTCACTTTTTTCACTCTTTTCACTCCTACTCCTCTCGTGCAATCAGCAGGCTCAGGCTTCTTCAGAAATGTTCAGATCTGTCCACTGAATGAGCCGATCAGAATAGCTCAACAGCTTCAGTCAACTAGCACATTCAGGAAATTTAAGTTTGTTTAGCAAAGTTATATATCACTCAAGCACCATGTTGTAATGTTCCATGTCTCAACAAATCTTACTGTGCTTTTACCTTGTATCATATACATCTGAATAAAGGTCAAACTTGTAGGTGGGTTTAAACTGCAGAGGACCCTCTATGAATTCCTGAAGAAACGCTTCCTTCTTTTTTGCCATATTTAACTGCAGAAATTAAAAACAACGTTTAGCTACATTTAAAAATCAGAGGTTAAAAGTTAATGGGGAAAGGAACTGAGAAAGCGTTTTCCAAGAAGAATTCAGCATCTCAGTCAACATCTCTGAATTTGTGTTTTTAATAGAGATGAGAAACTCAAGAACTAATGTTAATTACTACGGTGTGTTTGTATTCATTTAAAAATAATAATACAAGTAATTTAAAAAACACAACTAATTAATACAACATACCTGGTCCTTCTCCCACAGCAAATTGTAACGCTTGTTATTTATTGATTCTCGGACAAAATGTATGCCATAATCTGCTATCCGGAAGTTCAAATCTCCAAACCAGAAGAGAATGCTAAAAACAAAACAAAACAAATCAAACAAACAAAAAACACACACAGGCAAAAGATTTGTAGAAATTCATTAACTCAGGAGGGAAGAATTCAACAGGCACTATCAAGGAAAGGAAACATTAAGTAGAAAAATCAAACACATACTAGGACAGGAAAACTAATGATTTGAAAGTTGCGTCATATATATTTACATCATTTTAATTAAGTCATTAACAATTAAATCTAGAATAGATATGAAATATCACTTTATCTGGCCTGGTAGTTTATGGGTATAAAAAAAAAACAACAAACCACCAACATCTAAAACATTTTGTCTCAACTCATTTTTAAATAGTTCTGTTATAATCCTTAGACTCCAGCATTACGTGGGGAATTCTCACATGAAAACAATGAAATAGACAAAAAATTTAAAACAAAGTTGATGAAAAAATGGTGAGACACCTGAGGTAAGTGTAATTCATATAACTACAGAAATCATCAATCAAGGATTTAAAGGCCGAGAAGCCCTAAGCTAGTTAATAGAATTTTTACAGGAATAAAAACATCCCAAAATATAACAACACAAATCTCCTCCAAAAACAGGAGGAAAACAAACATTTAATAGTGATCTAGACTATTTTTGGTATAAATGAGCTTTAGCTTCTAAAGTTCTCCGGCCTCTGGCATATGCAGCCTCTTCTCTTCAAGACTGGAAGAGGACAGTCTGGCCAAATAGACTTCAGCCCTTCAGGTCAGCTATTTCAGCCTGGCCTCCCAATACTCAGGATTAATGCTGAAAAGGCATTTAAAATAAAAATGATGCATAAAAACTCCAAAGCCCAAACTCTTCAGTTCATGAGTCTACCATTTAACAGATAAAAACAATACAGACAGAATAGAGTCAGAACAACTCACTCATGGTCCAAGGTACTTGGAATATTCTCTCCTTCAAACTGCGTTTCCAGAATTTTTTCAAAGTCATCCAATCGCTGCTCTGTGTTCTCCATGTGTGCTGGCAAGTGGCAGTTTATGAAGCAAACTGTATGACCGTAGAGGGACATGCGGATGGTGACTCCTCCTTTATTCCCCTGGAAGACAGAAAATGAACGTTCTTGAAAACCACAGCCAACAACTGCAAACACAACATCTAATAACATCTAAAAAAAATAAATCTTGCTATTTAGATTTTAATTAATACAATTTCTTCCTCTGTAAGTGGTTGTATATCGAGTAATAAACTGGTAAAATATTATGGTCTGTGCTACACGTTTGCATACCAGGTTCAAACAACTGAGTCTCACTGCTTATTCATTTTTAAGTAAGCCATATACCCTTCCTCCCACCACGAAACCATTTAGAGGCACACAGCATCATCAGCACAAGTCACCAAGGCAATCAAATCTCGCTTGTTTCTTTACCCAGTATCCATACAGGCCTGTGCGTATGTAGTGGGTGTGAACATCTCGGATGAAAGGAAGGTGGACGTGCTTCACAAAGATCAGAAGTAGCAGTCCCTGCATGCGAATGGAGGAGAGCTGGAAAAGATACAAAATGGTCGTTTCCAGAGAGCAATTTGGAACTATTTGGATGTACTTCAGAGGAGCTGGTAGGTAAGGAATGCCAGAGCAGAAATCATGCAATCCCTTTGCCAAGCCTGGCATCAGTACTGGGACATCGTACATGCAGACACATTTCAGTGCTGTGAAGCATATGTTCCTACGGTAGACTCGTTCATAAACACAATTTTGATGAATCTCTTAATTAACATTATCTCTTAATTAACATTAGTGTATTATATTGCAAACTTGAAGTTGACCTCCAAATGTGTTTGTCAAAACATTTCTAAAGACCTTTATTCTGCCTCACTAGCTGCATTTCTCTCCGAGCATCCTGTTCATGAAGAACCAAATCCTTCATTTTTCACCTATTTTATAATACTGCACACCTACAAGTTCTCCGACAGAAGCAATTTTGTCAAACTGAAACATCCTTCAGCACATAACTGATCACTCTAAATCCCATTACAATACCTAACAGGCATGACAGTTGCTTCTAGGCATCTGCAGAAACAGCAAGCTGTAAATAGGAGTATCATAGCAGCCTGTTATTCCTTTAAAAAATGATGTACTGAACACTCCCAAAGCAAAGATGCTCATATAGCACATAAGATGCTATTTCAGCTTCAAGATACATTTAAGGTATGTTTGGTTTGGGCTTTCTTTTTTTTTTTTTGTGAAGACAGTCTAATGAAGACGATTGTCAAAATTTATTAATTTTAACTTGATGATGTCCCTGGCAAAAGACACAAAACTCAGCATTTGTTTTAATGATAATGATTCAATTTAAAATGCACATTGAAATTGTTCAATTTTGAGTTGGATGAACTTAGAGAAAGACTACATAAGAATAAAAAAAATTATTAACACTAACTATGGAACTGCAGAAGTATACCAACTGAGCCCAAATGTTACTACAGAATTCCTTCACTCTTTGCCTCGGCATCTACACAGTTAAGCGATTTGAGAATACACCTTAGCATTTTCATGGTCCTTGAACCAATAAAACACTAAACAGAGTATCAAAATGATAATCACAGTTACTAGATAACAAATACTTGTATCCAATCAGACATTTTTCTCCTTTCCTAAATTTTGGTGATGAGATACAATATCTTTCAGTCCTTTTATAGACCTTGTTCAGTAAAGAGAGCCCCTTTCCAGGGGCTCAACTCCTGTTTTCCCAAGCTCAAGGTTATTTGCTACATTTTAACCTGCTCTGGGCTGGTCACCAGATATTTTTCAAGATCCATAGACTGCTATGACTCCTCTTCCCTGTGTGGGTCAGAGCATCAAAACGCAACAGATCTCTCCTTTGCTCAAACTAGTATAATTTGCACCGATACATAGTGCCAAATTAAGTAAAAACCTTTTATGGAGGGGATGTTTATTGTTAAAGAACTGACCGATCCCAACCAACCTCACGCTGTGTTAACAGACCCTATTACTGAGGGGACAGGATGCCCAGGGATAACGAATAGCCCCATGCACCCAGCCTCGTCACAGTTCAGCACACAACAGGTAACTGCTCCTCTCTAAATCAGCCAACTTCCTAGATGAGACCTAGCATGAGCTCTTCTAACTGCCTGTTTTGATTTTGACCTGGCCTGCCAGTAACATGAAAGACATGTCATTGACCTCGTTCTCCTCCTATTAGAGCTAATCCAGTCCTACTGAAAACCATTAGGTGGCAGCATGCTTTCCTCAGTGTGTCCAAAGTGCTGCATTTATAAATTAGAATTCAAAATCAACCATGCATGCCACTAGGAATTCTCTTTAACTGCACACTCGTCCTGAACATCAGCCTGCAGACGGATTTTGAATTGTCATCAGCAGTGACTTATGCTAAATAAACTGTTTTCTTTCCTTTTTATTAATTCCCAACAGGTCCTTTGTTTTGTTTAATTACAGTTAAAAGAATTGCATAACTACTGAGTCTGATTAACATGCAGATAATATAATAAACTCAGCAAAATCACCCTGAAACAATGCCCAATTTAGAAAACCAGTAAAACATTCAAAAGGCTTTTAACATCTACTTATTAGGGAAATTCAGGATATCCTCCTACGTTACTATTCACACTACTAAAACAGCCAGTACTTTAGCTGACCTTATGCCCCATGTATTACCAAAAAATCCTGCCATTTCAGCTACCATACAATGTTCTAGGTCTTCAATTGAAATAAAGTCTTCAGAGTGACCTGTATACCCTGCTAAAGTCCCATTTTACATATATGCAATCTATTTTCACCTGCAAATAAGTTGGGGGGGAAAAAAAAAAAGAAGAAACCTTACCAATCTTAACGAAAATCACTGCCATTGCTTGGGATAGTTATAGTGAAAGCAGGTACTTAAGCAGACTACCTTAGAAGCATCACAATACACTTCCCCAATACTGCACAGAGCAAAAAAATTTTCTACAAATAAGAGAGAGATAGAGATATTGTGGCCACAGGAAATAAGCTGTTGAGTGTTACGTTTACATCACATTTAATTTTAAGTAAACTTCATGACTCTGTTCCTTGAGAACGTATTCTCATTAGGACAGGAGTGTTTATTTAACTCGTCATATGCTTCTGCAGCAATTAAGCTGGTCATCGCCAATACAGCTGAACAACTTCTCGCTGTGTATCAGCTGGGCTTCCATCAAAACTTCCCAACTGCTCCAAAATGAGAAATACATAAATTTAGAGTTGAATTTTTACTGCTAAAATTAAGCAGATTATTAATAATAGAGAACATTTTTAAATGCCTTTATCAATAAAGCAGGAAAACACAAGTGTATCAGAGAATTATTTCTAACATTCATGCACAAACGGAAATGACTGATACGTGCAAAAAAGACTAACTTAGCTTTTATGGAGAGGAACGAGTTTGAGAAAAAAATGTGCATAAATGGAGCTAGAAAAGATGTTTTCCTTCACTGCTGTAATGCTTATGAGATGTAAACAATTACCTTGATATACCCCAATGGAGACAACACAGTCATGAAAAAAATGCTCCAGGGATCATCAAACGCCAAGTCAGACAGAAAATTTGTGATTCTTGAGTTCACCTCCTGTAAACTGAACACATCAAGATTACTCTCCCTGTACCACCTGGTTTTGACAGAATTCATATAACCTTATCAGAACACAGATCACAACAGACCTCTCCCAGCATAAGGTCTAAAGTTTCTTACTGCTGTTCAGTGTCTCAATTGTAAGCATCCACACGTCTACCACAGTGAGAAAAACAAAGTTAAAGGAGCTTATAAAAACCTGAAGTCAGTTTAAGGCAATGCTAAGATTTATTATAACAAATAACATGACTTTCAGGTGTTTAAAAATTTCAAGTGAGTTTGGAAAACATGTTGGATTGTGCCTAATGAGCTTGCAATTATTTCTTTAAAACACAGTGAATTTAGGATAACTTTCGTATCAAAAGGAATATGCTTATGCTCTATGCAAAGTAAACAGCAGCCAAAATACTTTTTAATTTGCGTGTTTAGAAAAAAAGTTATTTTGTCATGAAACAACATAAAGGAGAGAAGATTCTCTTGCTATAAATCATCTCTGCTCTAAGTCACTAATTTTAGTCTTCACCTTCTGCTAGGTTTAGTATTAAACCACCTCCTGGGTCAACTCACACTGTACAATCTTCCCGAAACCAACAGCAAGCTGCTGAAACTTAGCAGTTTTGCAATAGACTTAAAAAGCAAGTTCTTGGACGTATACTTACCCTATAACATACATATCCATAGTTGGGCCCAGTGAGTTGAGCTGAAGTAAACTAGTGACATCAGGAGGTGGAGAAGCTGTGCCCACATTCCAGGTAACTAAGTGCAGCCTACAAACAGACAAACAAAATCATACAAAACCACTGCTAAAATTTAAAGATGAGTAGGTAACCTTGCAAGCATCTACTTTCCCCACTGATTTTCTATCTACAGAAAATGAAGATCTTCTGTCACCTTTCATCAATCTGAAATCTATTTATTGGTTTGGTTTTAATGCTAGCCAAAAAAATTTAATCAACTAGAGGGAGCAAAACCTGAATTCTTGCCACTTCTCCTTCAGCTTTTTCCCCCAGATAAGGAAAGCTTCATCTAGAGTGCGAGACACTTCTTCATGAATCTCATCATCTGAGCTGATATCCTCTACGCAAGCCATAAGTTGGGCCACCCGTTGACGGAGCTGCAAGCGACTGCTGGACCCTGTGCTGCTCAAACTCGCGGACCGGCTGCGGATGTTGTGCAGGCTTTCTAAATCGTGTAGGGAGAGGGCTGCTGAATCTTCAAATGCATCTTCACTACCAAAGGATGCCATTTGCTCAAAAGAAAAGAATAACTACGCTCTGAAGAACTAGCCCATTAAAACGCTGAGTACAAAAGGAACAGATGTCTAAGGGTCTTCCAGATCAAGTTTTCACTCATGTGAAATTCAGCATCGCTTCTAATGCAAAAGGACAAAAGTAGATGCAGAAATGCTGAAAAAAAACCTGTAGCATTGCCACCACGCTCAATAGCTTGTTACAAAAGCTGCAACCACATCCTACCTCACACGCTGAATTGTTTCTTCCTAATAGATTTAGTGTGGCTAATTCTGTAAGCTCACGATTTAAAAGAAGTTATTGTTGGTTTGAATCAGTCATGTGCCTCTATCCACAGGTTAGCAGAAATATAATCTCCAGCTTCTAAGCGTACAAGTACACAGTTTTGACTAAAAGCAAGCAAACCTGCTGTCCCCTTAAGCACTATCAGAAACATTCATGTGCCATAGGACTTGTCTATTTTTTTTATATATATTTTTATATATATTTAAGATGGTGATTTCAATATCAGAGCTTCTAAAAAGGGATTTGCTTTACCATCAATCTTCTTACATGTCAACTTTAAAAAAAAAATAACCTGTTAATTTTCCATTCATCTTATTGAACCCTACAAACACTGGTAGATGGCTAAATAATGAAAATCGCCAATATACCCCTTACGGCAATATTTTTATGCCCCAATCAACTGCCTAATCAAGGTGACACATGACATATGTGGAAGAAATGGAAAGTGACCTTGCATTCCACACAAATTCAGTGATCCACAAAAGTCTGCATGCTGCAGATCTCACTCTGCCATCAAAGAGATATACCACCTGGGAACTCTCCCAGTTAACTTCTTCAGACAATTACTGAGAAAACAAAACTGAATTAATATTGCTGTCATCAGTTGTTACTGATGGAAATTAAGTTCGTCAAAGTGCCCAGTTTCCACGCTACTAATGAGAACATGAGGAAAGGCTGCAGTGCTAGAATTTACACCAAAGGAAAAATATTTGTACCAATTACAAGAACATCCTTGAACGAAAATTTAGTTTCACTGCAGGTCACAACTACGTCTGCAAAGACTTAATAGTGAGGAATGCAAATGCACCTGCAAACAGCCTTTGGCATTACACAACCCCAAAGCCCTACAGACGCTCCCCACTACCTCACAAGACCCCACAAGCACTGCCCACAGTGAGGAGGGAAGGCTGCAGCAACCCCGATTTTCCCTTGATAGCACAAACAAATCCTTCGCCAGAGGGGCAGTACAGTACTACCCAAACTTATAGAGACTTTCAGTACTGATGGACTTTGATGCCAAGCACGCCTTCTGCAAAAACATCCTTCAAAATGAGCAAACTATTGAGGGCATTTGGTGTCACTGACCCCTGCAATGATCAAACAGCAGACAATTCTTCATATTTATAACACTATGGTAACATGGCTTTAAGATCCATGAGTAAATGTTTCTGTTTGGTTGCTTTTTAAACTATTTTTCCTGTTATAAACAGCTATTCAAATCCCTTTTACGTAGAATATTTATTCAACCAAATGCGTGCCGTCACTGGTTGGGCCACCACAACTTATCTTCAAAGAAGACGCAACATCAACAACAACGTTAAGAGCAGAAGCTAAAGATGTATTCGAGCTCTTTCCTCCTCACAAGCCGAGAATTTAAGACACCTGACACGTTACCAGCAAGCGCAGTGGGTTTCTGCCCTCATTAAACGCTAAGTAGGTCTCCCCAAAATCCCCAGGACCCAAACAATGCCCACTGAGGCACCACGGCTTTCAGCCCAGAGAATCAGCTTTTCTTCCCTATTTCATGTGACCACGTAACCTCGCCAAGCAGCCTAACACCCCCGTTAATGAGAATAACTGCAGGTTTCGCTAATTCTGAGGTAATTCCGAAAAGCCTCCCCTGTTTTCTCTCCCAACCCGAGAAGCCGCGCTCGGTCCCGCGCCCGCCCCCCCTCACCTCAGTCCCCTCAGCGGCGGCCTCGTGAGCTCCATCCCCGCCGCCACGGCTCCAGTCAGGGACGCGCAGCACAGGGGGCACCGGGGAGCCCCCGGCTTCGCCCTCGGCCTCCCTCCGACTGCTTCCCTCCCTCCTTCTCCCTCCCCTCAGCCGCCGGGCGGCCGTTGCCGCGCCCATCGGGCCCCGTGACGGGGCGGGAGCACGGGGAACGGGCCGAGGCGACGCCGCCAGGCGCCCGGGAGGACCGCGGCGGCGGGGCCGGTCTCTGTCCGAGGTCGCGCTGCAGCCCCGGGGTGCACCCACCTGAACCACCACCACCCACCAGGACCACCGCCATCCACCCCGTCCCCAAGAAAGGAGGCCGGGGCGTGAAGCTCTGTCTAGTATTTTATTAGATTTCTTTTCCAATATGCCTGTATTGGAAGAATTAGGAGACAAAAAAGGCACAAACTCACATTGAAAGAAACGACGAGATAATCTAACCCATTCTACGGAGTGTGTCGCCAAAGGAAAAAAAAAAAAAAAAAAAAAGAGCACGATGAACCGATCAGAACGTGGCGGGGAGGCCCAGCAGGGATGAACCCAGAGGGGTGCAGTGGGGAGGGGGTGATAGGGTCCTGTCCCCGAGCACCCAGACCACCGGGAGAGGGTCAGGGCCCATCCGGCACCTTGGGACAGACAAAGAGCTCCATGATAACCCCTGGGGGACGCAGCAGGGTGTGGGGTTCTTGCCAAAGCCAATGAAAGATACAACAGTAATGCTGCGCTATCTTCGCTATGCTCACTAGCAGGAACCAAAGGTCGAGACTGGAAAGTCTTCATAGGGTTTGTCTATCCCGAGGCTGAGGGATGCTTTCACTTCGGGTTAAATTCGAAGGAAAGAAGGACAAGGAGGGTTGGGTGCGGGAGTATTCAGGATGGAGTTCCTGCATATTTTTTTTTTTATTTTTTGCCAGTTTTTCCACTAATCAGGAAAGCTTTGTGTAAAAGCTCTTTCTCTGAAATCAGAGGATCAAAAAAGGATTGCATGGTGGAATGTTACAATCTGCTTCCACAGCGATTAGTGTCATCAGATAGAAAGCCTCTTGGGTAACACAAATTTAAAGAACAAGTGTGCTGTGTATTCTCAGGTTGTCCTCAAGTGTAAGAATCCCTCAACACGTAATCAACAAACACGAACAGAAGTCAGTGCATAAATTCTTAGTTAAAAATGCTTTAAACTGAAGGAACTATTAAGTGGGGCCTATACTCCTAGAATACTTCTTGAACAGCTACAGAAGATGCCATAAAACATCCTGGTCCCAAATAGCCTTGCAGATTAAAATTTAGTATCTTCACCTATTTTACATTACATTTGTTTTAACTTCTGTTTGGTGAGATTGCTAAAAATCCCTCATCCCTCCCCACCCCGCAAAACCGTCTGAGGTCACTGAGAAGAGCCTGCCAGAGTTACTGGTACAATTCAGAGCTTATTGCACTTAGACATGAGTAAGGCAAAATAAACTAAAAATAAAGGGATAAACTGCCCCCTCCCCAGAAACCAAAAGCCATCCTCTCCTTCCAGAACACGTGTCATCTTGTCTCACACTGAAAACAGTTCAGACCCCAGCACATACTTGTTCAGCATGGCATGAACAAGCCATGGCATGAACAAGGGGCATTTCAGGATCTCCTGCAGGAATGTGAAGGGCTGAAGGAGTTGGATGTACTACAGAATGCCAAAAAGACTCCTCAAAAGCAGCAATATGCCCCTGTCTGTGTTTGGCATTCAGTATTTCATGTTAGTGCCACCAAATACAGAAGTGGAGGATAAAGTGATTACTACTAGGAAAATAAATAAATAAAATCAAATATTGGGCCTTACACATAAGCAAAGAAATTCATGTTTTCTCATATGTATTTAATAAAGCAGCATTTCTTTGATTCTGTTCTGGTTATTTGATTGTCTAGAGCTGATATCAACATACGGATAGTTACAGTAAGTACTCGAGTTCACTGAATACTCAGAGCTCTTCGTAACTTTGAACGGTATCCTTTGCAATTTATAATAACCAACAGATAACCTAGAAAAAACACAGGTCTCTAATGAGTTGCTTTTCTACAGCACGAAGGGAGATATTTTAGTCTGTCTTGCAATGGGAAGAGTATTATTGCTGAGCAGAACCACCGACCCAGGCACCTGAATGTGATCAGATACCAAGACTTTACTTGTACACCAACTTTTTGCTACATTCCAATTTGTCCAGGGAGAATCACATTATTATTAGTCAAAAGAATTTTAGTTTTGTAAGTTACAAGAAATCTTAGTAAATAAACAACCAGGAAGTTGCAACATATGTCAAGCAACTTTTCAGAATGATTTTGTAAGACTGACACAGCTGAAGGACAACATAGCTACATGGGCCAAAGAGACCATGTACCACTAACTTGAAATTCAACAGTTACGTGCTGAAGGCCCTAGCATGGGGATGCCGCGTGCAGCTTCTGATCAGTCTTTAATTCTTGTGTGCTAAGACAGAACAAAGTAATGCCGTGCAGAAGCCACATATCACGATATATTCATCGCAGACCAAGAACTCTATCTGGCTACTCCTGATTATGTATTCAGATTACATGCCGTTAAATTTGTTACCCTGGGAGCAAGGGTCAGAGCGTATAGTTTTATGGAACAGTTTTGCACTCTAAAATGCTGACAGTTTCCCTCTTCAAATAGACATTCAAAGAATGGTGAAGGGCTGAGCAGGAACAAAGGTGGCAGTTTATCCCAGTTGGAAAATAATAATAATAAAAAATAATAATCTAAGTCACCACATCACAAGACTATTTTAGCTAAAAATGTCACTTGGAAATCAAACAGGGCCACATGGAAATTGGTCTGAACACAATGAAAAAAAGGAGGGAGGAGTCGTAAATACAGCGATCTCTAAGTCACACGTCTCCAAGGAGCTACCTCCTTCATATACGTGCTAACATTGGAGTGCTTAGTACCAGACGGTCTATTTGCTCACAATATTAAAGGGCATCTAGAATTAGCTATGGGAGATTTAAAATCGCCTGCCGATTGGATATAGAAAGGCTTGATCCAGAGATGGTCCGTCAGTCAAGAGTGTGGATTCCCCAGGCCTTCCTGATGACTGTCTTGCAAACTGAAGTAAAGAGACAACAGGAAAACATTTTAGAACCACTATGGAAGTGAAGTGTCCCACAAGAAGCGTCAGACTGAACCTTCATAAATCAAATGTGAGACACTGTCACCAGTTCAGACAACGGCAATAACCCACTGCATCATATTTCAGCACCAATTCAGAGCAGAATTTCCAACACAGCCTGAAATGGCAACTTCAGTAATCTAACAAGTCTAGAGGCTAAAGTACAGTTGAGTAGACCACCAAATCCCTTCTCTAAGAAGTACAATAAATGTGAAAGAGGAGGAAACAAAAAAAGGTTAAAGTTACGATAAAAGATTAAGATATACCTAGTGGATTTCAGAAGGATGGCATACATGCATCTCCTTGTGCTCCCCACTTACCACCAAACAACCAGCAGGTAACAGAGCACAAGCAGAGGCTAACAGTCCCACCCTGGTAAGGACGGTGGTTCTTCCCCACCCTGTACTCTCCAAGGATAGCTAGGATGGCATTTTACTGTTCTAGAAATGCAGCCAGTAACTCGGGCTTCTCTTCTCTACATAAAGGGGCAACCCCTTCTTCTTCCTCCCTTTCTTCCCTAATACTTCTGTTCCCCAACAGAATAAGATTCAACACTCTAAGCACTGCTTATGTGTTATCATCCACAATGAAATACTTGAAAAACAAGTCAAAAAATTAAAAATGGTCATTGCTTCTTCTTCCCTTGCAACATGCAAGTGTTGCTCCAGGCCTTAGCCCATTAGTAAATACCGTTAGCAAACAACACCAGAAATACATTCCAAATGTATTTGCAATTTCTGAATGTATTCCAAGTATTTGCAGGCCCAACTTATCCTTCCTGGACTGACAAAAGTTTCTCTGCAGGTCATGGAAAGTACACATGCATTACAGAAAAAATAACATCAGTAAATCTACAAAATGTTGTAACGCTTATTTCATATGCTCATCACTCAAACATTGATTTAGAATAATTCTGAAACAAAAGAGTAAATTCACTTGTCAACCTGTCAAGGAAACAGGTTTATTACCAAAACAATTAATCTCACATATCTGACCGCCATAAGCTTTCTTACCCATTTTTTTTTCCTAAATAGATCAATACAGAGTTTTGTAAAACTCTCTTGATACCTACAGTGCACAAGGAAGAAGTCATGTTAGTCATCTGCAGCTGACATTCCTTTCACTGGATCTTTTTCTCTCATCTGAAAGAGGAAACACTATTCAAATATTCATACTCACATGATGTTATCTCAAAATTTACCGACGTGGAGCATGTTAAGCTATCCTACTTTATGTAAGGCTGTTTATATCTTAGCATCACAAAACAGTTTTTGTGAACATGCACATCTAGGCACTATTTTCTCTTAAGCTGAACATCTGCAAGGGATCTGGAATCACTATCCAAAGGGCAGAACGTACATGAAACTGTAACGAAATACCTTGAGGCTTGAAAGAAGGGAAGGGGGCAGTGCAGGACACAAATCATGGAACACTGTACTCATTAAAGATTGTACCATTTGGAATTAGGTAAAACCTAAAAGAAGGTATTAAAGTCATAAATGAATCACTGACACTCACACCCTCATTACCTGCGGGTCACTATGTTTATTGGCTCAATTACAAATACAAGAAAAAGTCCGTAATGATTAGAAGGAGATGCCAGCACAATTGAGTCATAGCCAATCATTCAAAGCACAAGCAGCATGACCTAAATAGCAGGAGGACAATACACACTATGCTGTGACAATGCAGCAGTCTTTTCCTCTCTGCTGTACTGGATAGAAACAGTTCTCACACAACCCACACCTGCCCTGCTTTTCCACTGACCTCATCCAGCTGTCTCTTTGTCTCGTCCTCCATCCTACGAATGTCCTCCATAGTCAGATCAACCCACTTATCAAGCCAGCAAAAGAG
This sequence comes from Nettapus auritus, assembly GCA_011076525.1. NCBI lineage: Eukaryota > Metazoa > Chordata > Aves > Anseriformes > Anatidae > Nettapus > Nettapus auritus. The sequence continues at coordinate 6,153,439 of CM021783.1, forward strand.
CTGCCGATGGAAGTTTGTGAAGAGACGCTTTTCTTGCTGCAAAAGGAGTAGCAATAAAACACACAAGCAAGTTTATTCACAGCATAATTAATAAGTATCTAACCAAATCATAACTTTCAGAGATGTGTACACTGAAGAACCAGCTCCCTAACCTACCTTTCTATATAGCCACCAGAATTGGAGACTGGAGCTAGATAATTTGTATTTATTTTCTTATTTTAACAGAACACCCAAAGCCTTGAATCCTGAGAGAGACACTATTTTTCTAAGCCTAGGCTGCAGATGGAACAGTGCACTGAAAGAGTTAGTGAATGCTTTAGTCATTTCCTTTGATTTGAGGGTATTGTTCTGATTGAATAAAGCACTCTAGGTCTGGTTTACTTAGAAGATAGTTGGCCTGAAGAAGCACAAAAAAAGGAAACAATAAAATATTTTAAAGTAATCCTTGACGTGCAAATAAATAAATAAATAAAGGAGGTTAGGGTTGACATGCACCCACTTTGCTTTTCCTTTTCACAGCGACCTAAGGAAAAATAAGCCAAAACTTGTTTTCCACAGCTGAAAATCTTTCAGCAGAGGTAAGTAATGTGCACAATATCCTCCAAGTTAGGAGCAATTTATTCCCCTTTTATAGGAGATAAGCCAGACAAGATCGTTATTAGACAGAAGTATATAATGGCTCTTGGAAAGTTCTCATTAGGGAAGGACATTTCAGTTTTACCAATTATGGTTTCTCATCTGATAACTTGGTCTCATCAAAGACAGCTTAACTACTTTGAAGCCAATGTGCAGCTGAAGAGACACTCATGAAGAAAAAGGGATTCAAGACACTGCTTTTTTCAGGGCTTTTGTTACAGATATTAGAAATCTTGCAGCAGCATGGTCACTCCTTCTTAGAGTTCTCTTTAGATTATATCACCAGTCTTGCTTTTGCAGAAGCAGTACTATGCTTTATCAATATTAACTGCTGAGGAATCGCTATGATCTGAAGTCGTAGGCATTTTCTGAGCATGACACTGCTTGGAAAACGGCACATTCTAACTCCTCTGTCTAGCATTCTGCTGCACTTTATGGGTTACAAACTCTGCCACAGAAAAAGCTCTTTTCAGGATACCAATTATTCATATTTTAAGTTTCCAACCATCTGCCTATTTTTTTTTAAAACACAGGTTCTTCAAGCAGCAGACAGAAAAGCAAAAGATGTCTAGAGCTCTAGGACTTGCCAGAAAGATCCTCAGCTTATTAAGATCAGATAACTGAAGCTGTAATTCTCCCCACAAAAACATCTGTCTTGCCACTGAGCAAAATATCCCTAGCATATATGCAACATTTCTTCACTCACAAATTAATGACCAAACGACTGCAATTCTCAAGCCGACCTATTAACCAAAGCAAAACTGAGATGTTTTACCTGCATACATTAGAGTAAAAACCTGCAACAGCTGAATAACCAATTCACACAACCACCAACCAGCCCTCCTCCTGGATTAGCAGCAAATTGAATCCAGCTTTAAGTGACTGCAGCACACTGGGCGTAACCCTTGACAATATCACCTGAGGTGACATGACTGGGTTTCAAATTAGTATCTCCGTGCATGATACACTCTAAGAACGAGTTGAGGTGTAAAAGCAAAAACACGCCTTATTTCCACATCTTCCTCCAAACAGCTCACTTACCTTCTGTATAAAGTTCTCAACCTTATTTTGCAGACCCCACCACTTGAACTTGACCGTTACCAGTTTGTAAGCACACATGTATGGACATTCTGTCTGTTTCCCCAGCTCCTTCTGCAAAGATATAAAGATATTCACTCAGGACTCAGGTCAAACGTTCCCAGGAAGGCAGCTCCTTCAGTCAATCGTTTTTCTACAATTCCTCACAACCATCTTGCATCCTTACACCTTGACTATCTTTTATTAATAAGTTTTGTCACACCTTTGCTCACCTCTTTTCCAGGGCATCTAAGAACATGATGAAAGTAAACCCTGGTTACCTCCACAGGTGGACCTCCCTCCCTTTTGAGAAGGGACCACTACTTCCTTTCCTCTGATCACCATTTTTTCTCCATTAAATGTGTGTCTTTCAGGATCTTCACCATTATGATGCAGCTACTTAGTTTCCTTCGAAGTCTTTTGATAATATCCCTATTGAAAACCTTTTGGAAATCCACATAGATTGTATCAGCTGGGTCATCTGTACGATCATTGAGCCTTTAAAAACTCCACAAGGTTGGTAAAGCAGACTTTCCTACTATTTGTTACAGAAACCATATACACTCTTCCCAAGCAGAACATATCTGCCGCAGCTACTACTATGTTTGCCTACTACAGATGAGACTTGCACACTTGCAGCTTCCCAGATCCCATCCAGAGTCCCTCTTAAAGACTGGTATCATATTTGCCCATCTAGAGTTTTCAGATTCCAAGGATTTAAGTGAAAGGTTAAGCACTGCTGCTCATAACTCAGCTTTTTCATCTTTGAATTCTCTTGGGTGAGCTCTTGGACTGAACACCAGACACTCTGGCAATTTCTTAGAACTCATTCTATCTCTTTGTACCAGACTCTTCCCTTTCCTTTAACTTCAGAACAGATCATCAGCTGAGTTCTGCTTTTCTGCAGAGAAGTCAATCTAGATGTGTTACAAACATATCTGTCCCCCCAAGCCCCGGTATCTATTCTTCAGTCGCACAAACTGATACAGATACTGAAGTCAAAACATACCTTCCAGTTGGGACCCAGAGGTCCACGTCCAGTCTTGACAGATTTAAATTTTGCTGGATCCTCTTCTGCCTTGTAATCCTATTGGACAAGATTAAATACATATTATCCTACTCTTATGCAGCTGCTCACTGTCACACAAGATGTATCTTTCTGGTGGGCAAAGACTAACCTCTAACTGCTTTCTCAAAAGCTACTGTTTTCAAACTTCAACATTAGGTCAGGCACTCTTCAAGGAAAGGTATTTCTTCCCCCCTGTGCTGTGTTCTAGACCTATGTGAAGAAGTTGTAACAAACCAGTACGACCTTTGTAAGGACTCCTTTGGGGTAACACTATCAGAAGATGGGTAAACTCTCCTTACAGGTTTCCTGTGACCACTTGTTCTTTGATAACTGCTGCAGAAAATAGCTATGCCCTCTGGAGCTGTGGTATCTAGTATTTTTCACAGCACCATATAAGAATGATGCTCACATATAGCACACTAGATGACAAGCACAATCAAACTCGCAACTATCAACAGAAGGGAAGCATTAGTTATGCCTCCTATCACATAGCAGACAATTTGCAGCGTCCCCTTCACCTAGACTGGATTAAGACCAGGGGGTGTACCCTACTTCTACCCCATTTCAATTAAAATGGGAACAAATTCAGATCATCATCAGTTCAATACCAGAAGTGATAAACCAGTAGAACCTTCTCTGGAAGACTTCTGCTCCAGGTGGATTCTGCTTGCTCTCTGCCAGCACTTAATTCAGAGCAATTTCTATTTGCAGGTATACCTTAGCACCTGCCTAATCTATTAGAAATCAGATGCCACTCATGTCCTGCCAATTCATCTTTATTGGAAAGAAAAGCTAAAATAAATACTAGATCTGTCTTAATGCTCAAGGTCAAGCCTGTGAAGAGGTAAGTTAGCCCTAGTCGAACTTGATCAGAAATACAAAATAGGCAAACTCAAACAAAATTCCATTTTTATATAGTTTTTTTTAGCTTGCTTAAACACTTTTAAGGGATGTTTTTCCTCCTCTTTCTTTCACCTTACTTGTCCTGCTACCTGCGACCATCTCTGCGAACAGTTTGTACATGATCCCTCTCTTAGCACAGGGCCTCCCGAACTAGGGAGCTCTTACCCACCTACCCTACCTTGGGAAGTACTTGAGTCCGGTCAGCAATGTCTATATAAATAGCTTCTACGTTCTTCCATACATCTGGCTCCAGTTTATGAACCTGCAGTGAAAGCACAAGCCCAATGTAATTGATTCAAATAGAGAACAGTCCCAGTCTCAGACAGTAAAAACCAGACGGAGATACATGGACCCACTGCTCGCACACAGAGGACACACCATAGTGTAAACACAATATAAGATCTTTTAAAGAAGCAAAGGTGTTCACACAGAACAAGTGGTTGGGGACAATTTTATTCAGCATATGAGAAGCCAATGGGATGGAGTCCCTGCCTTTCTAGTACAAGAAGCACTTCAAATCCAGGAACACTGCAAACAGACAGTTCTGCACAGCAACTCTCTAAGCTAGCAAGGAAAGCAGCATTGTGACATTAAAGAGATGAATAAAATACGTGACACAAGTACTTACATTTTCTTGTGTTCCAAGGTCTGATTTATGCCAGGTTTCGATTTTGATCAGGAAGTCATCCTTCATATATTCGTTCTGTCATAAAAATAAAGCTTCTTGTTATGCTTTGGATATTTAACTTGTCTGATTATTAGCTAGATAAACAGTGGGAAAGACAACTCCAAGTGTTAAAACTTGACTGTGGTTTGACTTAGGGAATGCCATATTTAGCTGTAAACACATCTTGTTTTTAGAAAAGTTGTTTGATCAACAAATACGTAAGATCAAATAAATCACAAGCTGTTCAGTGAAAAAAACTTAAGTTCCATTGTTTTAGTGAAACATTTGGAGTTTTCCCCCTATATATTTGTAGCTTTTTCTTTAAAGAATGTCTGCCACTCCAAATAGTTTAGAAGGGGTAACATGTTAACTAGGCAGAAATTGCCTTTTCAAAGAGAATATTGTTCTAGCACTGAGTACTCTTCAAACGAACAACAATGTTAAACTGATGTGTTGAGAGCTTTTTGACACTGGGAAGGGAAGGGACAAGAAGCACAGTTCTGCCAAGCAAGCAAAAAACTTTCCATTTCTCATAATTACTGTGAGCAGAAAAGGACTTCCAAAAGTAACCCTATCCTCCCTCAAGGGAGCAGAAACAAAAATACAGGCCAGTGAAACACTCAGCAAGTAAAAAAGGAAATATCAAATTCAGAAGACACATTACTCAGAGGGACGTAATGTTACAAGCTAGCTTTCTTCCAGTTTATTTGGGCAATGGGACATTCCCATGTGTAAAGCTGAACGTTACTGCAGTAAAGAAAGATCCCCGTCCATAGTTATAAATAAAGTGTTTGGATATGCCACAGATGTTAAGGGGGTTTTATCTACATGATCTTACCACAACAAAAGCTGAAATGCCCTTAGCTCAAGCTAAAGAGCTTCTTATACCCGGAATGCTTCGTTTCAGACATTACACATGCTTCCATGGATCGTCAGTAAAAAATAATACTTACTGTAATAACTGGTCCAAGAAATCAATACATGAAAAGAAAGAGATACAATACTTTAGTGAAAAAAATGTACAGCATCCATCACCCCCCTCCCACTATCAGCGAAACAGGGACAGCTTCAGCTTCCCAGAGAGCTGCTGATACTACTGAAGAAAAAACAAAACCAGAAGCCCATAAAAATTAGCTAACTTCGCCCCCTTCTTCTCTGGAAATTCTCAGACTTGGAGAAACCCAGAGGAGCAGCAATTAATTATGTACTGCCACTTCTGCTCTCTGGACTCCAGCCAGCTGGATGAGAAGATGGAATAAGTTTATTCAGCTGACAGCATTTTACCAATCCTTTCTCAGCTTGCAGATAAGAAACGTCTCCACAGTTCTGAGGCGAACGCATGCTGGATTTCAGGCCAGTGCAGACCTCATCACTCCTGCATGCAGTAACCAGACCCTCCGCATCTCTACTGCTCATGGTAACTAAACTCCCTGGATAGTAAGGCTCAATTATTCAACACAGAAAAGAAACTGAAGATCCTTTAACAGTCAGCATCTGTTCTACCCAAGCCATCTGAGTACATTAGCAATGCTACTCTAAGAATAATGATGTCTGGAAGCTAGAGCTGAACTTTGCTGGTGTGTTCTGTAGTCTAACATGAGGGCTTTCCTAAGAAGTCATTTTGTTTTAAAGATACCATTACAACGTGTGATCTTCCAGCCCAACATCCTGCAGACAGTACCGTCCATTATCACTTATCACACACATCCAACTCTCTTAATTGCCCATGGCTGGGCCTTGGGCTGCCCTAAAACCCCAGCACTTTGAAAACTGCATTTGACAGAAGGCTAATTATTTAGACTGACATATTGGGGCAGGGGGAGAGAATAAGCAAGCAGAGCTGAGGCTAATTTTTAAAAGGCTGAATTTCATCTCCAAGAACACTTCATTCTTTTCTTAAGAAAGAGTTTAATTCCTGCTAGTCCACATGAAATACTGAATAAAGCAGCAGTAATTATAAGCCAGAGCCTTCCCACCTTCCCGTGACAAGCTGCTTTTCCATGACTATGCACCATAATTAGCAACTGCTTTAGAACAGGTTCATTCACCTTCCTAGTTTCTCATCTATAGGGAAGATTTCTCATTTGTAGAGTGAACAAACTAAGCTCTTTAGAGGTATCCATTAAAACTTAGATGCTCAGCTTGCTACAAATTAGGGCCTGAACTTGAGGTGCCATAGCAGCAACTCCTACGCGTTTCAGCTGCAGTAATAACTTTTCAATTTCTTGACATTTGGCCACAGGCACCTCACGCCGACACCCAGAAGAGCGGAACATATACCAAATTGCTTTTCTGAAAAGCATTTAAGTGACATTAATATCTAAGTCGGACTGCAGGAAAGAACCACGAAGACTGTTCTCCTTGGCACCATCCCACGGTTATAACTATCAGGCAATCCTCACTTCATTTTTACTGTAGAAGTTATAAATGTCTACAACAACAATCTCATTTTACAGTTCACACTCACAAAGGAGCAAAGCAAGGCTTCCATATAAAATACATAAAAACTACTCACTGCAGCACAAACAGCGTGCGGAATTGCAGGAAGTTAGAAGACAGGCATCTAAGCTCCCTCAATCTACAGCTCTGGTTTGATAACGTTATATAATATGCAGAGTAAAGTAATAATTGAGCTTTTCAGAGGCCGTATAGCAAAATGTAAGGATGACCATCTTGTATTTTAAAAAACAAAAATAAAAACAATGTATAATGTACAATTAATGGAAAGTACAGTTTTATTAAAACTCTAAATGCTCTACGTAATGGCTGACACGCGAGTAAGCAGTGCTCCAGAGAGCAGCATGTAATAATACTACTTCGGTACAGGAGGGGACAGGCAGAAGTACCACTAATTCCTACCCAGCCAAACCAGGTTTAGCTCTTTATGCATCCCCGTCTCTTAAGTTTCAAACTCTAGTGAGAGGACTGCAAGCCATGCCAGCTGCTGTAAGCCAGAAGGACATTTTGTGTTGCGCAAAGATTCACACAAGGCCATCCAAGTCTACGACCTAAACACCTGAACACATCTCAAAGTAAAACGATAATGCCAAAGGCAGCCTACGGCTCACACACGGGTTCTTCCCTCCTGCCCAGTACTAGCAAGTGAAGGTTTCGGCAACATTTCTGAGCTCTTCTTGATTCATGTCAGGCTGGCAGATTCTCTAAACAGATTTTTCAGCCTCCGCATAAAAACTGCCTTCTGCTCCAACCCCCACAACAATGCACTTTCTATCCCGTATTACATGGGTGTTTATTATAGTTAAGTATTTTTTTATTTATTTATCCATTTGTTATGCCACCATTTCTAGCATACCAAACCCTGAAGTTTTTGTCAACTGGGCTGGGAAGTCTTGTATTGCAATTTGGTATCACATTTTTCCACTTAAGAAGAATTTTAGCCGCATATAATTGAAGAATAAGCAGCTAAGAGTGAGAAAACACACTAACTCCGTGTATTTGTTTCAAAAATTGGAGGACATGAAAAGGAGGAAGAGGATATAGCCAGGTGTTATGTCTAACAGAATCTACTGGAGCCAACTTAGATCTATTTCCACAATTTAAAGAATTAATAAAAGACCTGTTTGAGTTTAAACCAGTTCAGTGTACTTAGTATGGAAATAAATTAGACATTTACTAGTTAAGTTCAGTAATATGCGGTAAGAAAACTGCATAAAAGTGAGACAGCTGGGTTGTAAATAACTTTGCTTCAACCTATGGAATTATGTGACACATTAAAAACTTACTCTGCAGTTGATGGCAGTAACTGAACTTTGTATTTGCAGCATCCGTTGCACTACTTTGCTGTAGGTAATTTCACATACTGAAGTAATGTTATCCTCCCCCACTGCAAAGCTTTTTCTTTCTTTTAAAACACTTCGTTTAAAATTCTCCTATGCGGCTGAAAAATACATCTTTCTATACTGAGTTTCAAGAACAGTTGGAATTTTTAAGTTTACGGTTTCCATAGCAATTGTACCTCTGCCAAATAGCAGAAAATGTGTCCTTCAAAGATGCAAACAAAAAAGACAGATTAAAAATATGACACAAGTGTGGAGGCAAAATCAAAGTTGCAGGGCCGACAGCAACACAGACCCGAAAAACAGTAGTTGTGAAAGATTGTGGCTGATAGCTTCAGTGAGTAAATAAAACATTGAACACTCCAGTAGAAGATGGGTTTGACACTATTTCGCCACTTTGCACAGCTTCCAGAGCTTCCCCAGTTTACAAATGGATTCACTTGACACTTGTTGGATGATATTTGGATGTCTGTGTCAAGCCTCCATCCCAAAAGCAACTGTAGCATTACCACTTCAACCTTCACTAAACTTCTTAACACTTGCTCACATCAAACTGCACTAAAAAAAGAGACAGCCAAGGTCTCCCCTCTTCCCCCTTTGCATCTTCCATTTTTTTTCCAGCAGGCTATGCTGCGCTGGAGTACATAAAAAAGTGTTCCTCATCCATCCATCTCACTAGTGTTGCACAGTTGTTCCTTTAGTGGAACTGACATCCCTTTCTTGGTCTGTTCTTTTCCAATACTGAACCGACAGCACTCACACTGCCATTCATTAGCAGCACATCAGGAAATGGTATTTCTTTCAACTCGGCAGCCCTATATTTTGCTTTTCCTGACCGCAGAAAGGGCTTAGAGAATAGAAAACTAAAAGCTGAAACAATTCCTCTACTGCTTGCCTCTTTCCTTCTCCCATCCAACCCACCAAACCACAAAGAGAGACCAAAAAGCCAGCAGTCCACAGCCCTTCCCCACACGCTCACCGGTTCTGCAGTAGGGATAAGCGTTCCATGCTTTCTCATGTATATTCAGAGCTCCTTCAGGGGCCAGCATCCGCACAAACGTTGGCACTTTGCTGCAGAATTTGGAAAGAGGAAGAAAAGCATTGATGAGAATTGCATGTAAGAAGAGTTCTGGCCCAGACACTGAGATAGGCAGAACATCACCTGAAATACAGACCCTAGGGACCTGCACATTGGTGGAACTGGTGGGGTTCTCCTCCCCACACTACTATGGACTTCCAGAGACTGATGAATTGGTCAGTCTGATCTAAACCTTCTTTACATAACAAAAGAGAGGTGGAAAAAAAATAAAAAAAAAATACAGCGGCTGAACACAAAGTTGAAATGTAGGAAGCCTTTTGGTCTTCAGTCAAATTCAAGTATCAAAATACCAGGTAACGGAATTATATTTGCTTTGAAAAACACAGAGCCTGATTTTCTTGGGACAAGAGCCACGCCTACGGGAGCAGATGGGCATTCAGTGATGCTCACTTCCAGCTGTGCCGTGTGCCTGCTGCTCTTATGCTCCGTCTTACCTCCATGCCCTTCAGCCCTTATATAACCTGGGATTTACACAGTAGGGGCAATCCCATTCCGTTTTCCTCCCGTTCCTCTTGCCTTTTAACCCTGCCTGCCTCTGGGAATAAGATGTTTCACATACCTCTGTAAGTGGTAGATCTTGTGTGTGTACTGCCCACGCTCTCCATCTCTTTCGTAGGGTTCATTCACCAGGACCTCCACTCCTTCACCTCCACCAGTTTCATTTTTACTGGCTTCTGCCACAGAGTACAGCTGTCCCACTTGATACTAAAGAAGTTAAAGACACATTATTGTGATAGCTGTAATTTAGCAGAATTTATAATAATCAGAAGAAGCCGACAAGGAAAAGGACATCCACTTGTGTGACCAGATAAGTAGTTCATTTAATTTCATTTTGGTATAAAAACCTAGAGTGGTAGTTAGGAGAAAAGCGCTGCCAATAAGACCTTTACCCCTTAAATCTCAAGCTCGAAACCACCACAAATACAAGAGAAAGTAAAATGGATGAAAGGAGAGCCAGGAAGGAAAACATTTAAAGAAAATCCAGGAGCCCTCAGGCATACAGTAGTAAAATCCATTCGTTGCTTCCACTCGTGGCACACAGGTATGCCAATTGTTCACGTCCAATGGAGGGTAACACACTGCCAGTCCTGAATTAATGAACATGTTAATTTATCCAGAAGAATCCCAAATAATTCCACCTTTTTTCCAAGTTTTTTGACAAAATGGAGTGTATAAGGGAAGGTAGGGAAGAACTGAAGAGATACAGAAGGTAAAGGGCGCTTGTACCACCTAATTTAACTGCTCTAAAATATATCTGTTAGATGTGCACAGCTTAGAAGCCCAGCAGAGTTGAGCATCCCCCAAGTGCAGTTCAAAACAACTAAGTTAGGAAGCTTGAAGTTAAGGTTACTTGCACCAGCAAGCTTTCCAGTGAAATGCTGCTACCTTTAAAGCTGAATATAAAGAAATTACTTTTTCTTGGCCTTTATGACATATACTATCACCCTTAAACCTCTCTTGCCAAAATGGACATTATAATCACACCAAGTCATTTCTCTTCACTGAGCATCCATTTCCCTTCCGAACCTAGTTCAAAGTCTGTTCTGTGAGGGCATCCACAATCACACCTTATCTCCCTTCTCAGTCTTAATTCCAACCCCCAATGATGTTTTACTTCAGATAACCAAACCCATTCTGAAAACTTTATCTAATGAAATAACGGAATCAACCGGTGTCATAGATAACCACCTGGTCCACTGCAGCCCCTATTATTTTTCCTGTTATCGTTAAGTTTTGTTTGTTTGTTTTGTTTGGGGTTGTTGGTTTTTTTTCCGTCACACTTCCTATTAGCCATAAGCATTACACCACTAACGGAGAGCACAGGATTTCAACATACAGTCAAATTCTTACCTTTAAGATCATTTTTAAGTCTCTTAAAGTCACGTTATTGGCAGTATTAATTCTCAGGAATCACTCAAACTACTTCATGCTAGACAATCTTTTTCATAAGAAGCATCCCAATGTTTCACAGGAAAGAGAAGAGGAAAATCGAGAATGTGTACAGGAGAGAACATTCTCTATCTGCAGAAGATGCAAAGACCAATACGCTCAGGCTTCTAGCTAAAGAAGAGGACGCAGAGGTCAAAAGAAACAGGATGAAATGAAAAAAATCCTGCAGACCTCTTTGAAGAAAAGTTGGGTGAGCAGACCAGGTTTGAAGATGAAGTCAAAGCAAAAGGTCAAAAGGAAGTGTTCAAAACATAACCGAGTACAACCGTTTCCAGAAATGAAAGTGACCAAAACAACTCTAGCCAAAGGCACTACAGAGGCTGTCTGAAAAGGTAATCCAAAAAGAGTCAGACATCAGAAGTGCAGTGACTAAAAAACCAAACCAAACCTGAAAATAACTACAAAGGAATGGAACGCTGCTTAGGCCTCCCTCCTGCTCTCCAGCACAGGGCTGCACACCAGAATCGGGAACAGCTCTTAATGCTCCTTACATGGAAACCCAGGCTGGAAAAGTGCTGAGAGCTGGAAAAGTGCTGAGAGCTGACAACCCAGAAATATTTCACTAGGCTGGCATGTCTTCGGCACTGAAGGAAGACTTCTGCAGCGGTTATATTTTGTTGTCAGCGCATCCACAACAAAAACAGACCCCAAGTTCTGCAGTGCTTTGCACCATCTGAAGGTAACAAAGACTGCATTTCCAACACTGAATAGAGATGATAAGGCAAGGGTGAACGGCCAGCTGTCCTGGCCTCAGTTAATCTGGGGCAGGGCAAAAAGCACACCAGAGGGACTTCAAGTGCTCTGTACAGCCTCAAGTTCACCACAGAGGCACAGCAAGTCTAGCAGGTAGTCAGCTGGGAGGGAGGGCGGCCACCCATCCATCTCATAAAAGCTATCTATAGCAAAAGCAATCCACAGAGCAGCTCCTCCCAGCTAAGAGCTCTGCTGGATGTGTCCAGAAGGTCCTGGCCCAGGTAAAAGAAGCACCCCTCGCTTGGCTGGACAGTTCCTGCGCTGTCACCAGCGGATTGGGTTTCACTCTGGATTTTGGACTGGGGTGCAGCTCTCTGCCTTCTGACATTTCAGACGCCACATTGCTTTCCTTATGACTCCCCACAGATGACCCACACAAAACAGAACGCTCGCCTTCCGCCAGAAGAGCAAAACATGAGAGTTGTGAAACCTGAGAAGTTGATTTAGGAGAGTGAAAGCCCCACGTACACTCGTACAGAACAGAACACAAGTAAAAGTTTGGCAACGACAGCACCAGAGGGGCAGACTGGCCTTGACTGCTTTGCAGCAGGTCTCGGGACAGGTCTCCAGGGGTACAAACTAATTCCTCTTACTAACAGTCTCTCATTCATTCCTTCTCCCTTTTAAACACGTGGGTCAAAGTTCAGACACTAAGAGGATAAGCCCTTTGGTTTGGCATCTTCAACGTTTAATCTTTGCTGTTTTTTTCTGATCCGTTAATCACATTGATAAAAGAGAAAAGGGCCCGGATGAAACTGTCCCAGTGAACAAATCCCATAGCACCTGCCTGTGAAAATTAACAGGGAAATGGATTCTGGCTCCATGAAGTCTGGAGCATCAGACAGGCCTGTCCTTGCAGCTCAGAGCTCCTGAAAACCTCCTCTCCTGGAGGAATCACCCCTTTATACAGCAGGACAGCATACCTTCATTACACCAAGTTTCACTCAGAAGGCCTGATCCCAACGTAGCCACCTTCAAGAACAGTTCCTTTCCTGAAAGCGGCTTTGGACACAATTAATAAATAAGAGCCTTTTGTGTTTGGCAAGCTCCTTCCCATGTGAGAGGAACAAAGAGGCAGCACAGAATGTGTACACACAGCTCTAATCCATACCAGCATTTCAAAGCGGCAGCTGGCGAGACACCCACACAGCAGCTCAAGACCACGCTCTCAGAGTTGGCACTGTGCAACGTGGTGTCGGTCAGAGAGCACACGAGTAAAGTTTAGACCTACGAGACAACAAGGTACTGAACTTTTTTGCTCCCTGTAGCATAAGAACGTGTAAAACAACACAAGTGCAGGCTGCGAGCTGCACCCCTAAGCAGAACCAGATTTTGGCAGAGTTTCCTAGCAGAAGACAGTTTGCTGTGGTCTAACTCCTACATCGCAGCCTTCAAGTTTTAGTCATCACCAGGGCCTTTCCTCCACTGTTTGTTCCCATCTTAGCAGTTACTTGGCTAACTGTTTGGTGTTGAGCTCCAAATTTACTAAGTAACGTCTCCCCACTATCTTCTTGATCATTGCTTTTCTCTTGAACTCCTTACTCTTGGTAAGCTGCACTTGTCAGAGGCGAGGGGACCGAGCAGAGAATCCCTGGCACACCACAGGACGACGCAGAAGACTGCCTCTGCCCTCTTACAATGCCTCAGAGACACAGCTGTTTTCACTCTCATGCACTGACACCATACTTTCAGAAACAATCTGTATGCTGAAGGACTGAACTTTTCAGCCTTCCAAGCAAAAATTCCTAAGATATTACAGTGAAACCAGAAGTCCTCTTCCTAGTCAGAGATGCTTAATGAGCTGCTACACAGCGAAGAGCTACGTCAAGTCTCCAGAGCCCCATTTAGAGCTTCGTGAGCAAGGAAATCCTTGAAAGCAATGAAGTTGTAGCAGCTGTTTTGTACAGACAACAGCGCAGTGACCAAGTGATGCACAGATGCATCAGCATCTCTCTGCAGAGGCAGGAGGACAAAGCGATACACAAACCCAAGGCAGCAGTCATCCTCCACTCAGTAGGAAAATAACCCTTCCTCTTAAGCATGCCTTTAAAACTACCACGTCACGTGAGTACATATGCAAAGACAAGTGAATGTAAGAACATTTTCTGCTTCGGGAACTGTTTCCTGAAATCTAGCCTACAAATTCCATAAGTATAAGCAGACCCTGAAAAGGTGCATCATGCACTGAACATGGGAACAAGTATACTAGTCTGGGGAGAAACCGGGTTTGGTCAAGTCGGCAGTCCTTCCACATCCAAGCTAAAGTGCTCTCTCTAGCATTTTCATTCTTTCTCTTCTAATGGCGTTTATTTGCACTTCACTTTACAGCCTTCTCACTAGGTTACTCAACTCTCCAGAACTCCATGGATCCAGAGGAGAGGCATACATCGTCTTAAACAGATGACCCCAGAGCATCTTCAGACAAGGAGGTTGCTAGAGATTTATTTAGGTTTATGTACTGCCTGAAACCTCGACTTTCCACCCAGGCAGCCTACACACAAGGCTGGAAACATGCCTGGCACTGAACAGCCAGTCAGGGAGGGAAAAGAGCATAGCAAAGGACTCGCTTTAACTGGATGAAGTTTAATCCTAGTATCACAGAACTCGGAAAAATCCTGTGCTGGGTTCCATCCAATCTAACCCCCCTCAAAGAAACAATCTGTAGACTGATGCGTGGACTTTCTATTTACACAGCTCGATACTTAGAGGCATACCCCTGTGAGCTAGGGCTGCAGCTGTTTAGGCTAAAGTCTTCCATTTCTTGAGCTCTGGAGCACCTCACCATTTACCTGCTGCTTTCTCAAAGGCTTCCTCTGTCATTTGCAAGTTTGCATCCCTTGCTTACACGCTAAAGTTCTTTGTCAAGAACTTCCTCACGCAAGTAGTGTTCAGGCATCATAAAAGATCCAAATACACCTACTCGTAACACTGTAGTTGAAATTTTGCTAAAATCGCTTGAAACAGATTCATGCAGAAAGCATGTAAACGACAGGTAAGGAGGAAGGAACAGACATCAGGTACTAACAGTCCCATTCCTGCACCAAGACAGCACACAGACATGAAACCACTCTTCGGTGAGATTAGATTGCCATGGGTGTGTGATGCCTGTCACAGCAGACCGGTCCACAGGAACGAGGAACTCAGCTTCGACATTGTTTTCCTTTTTCCTAGCCAGCCTCCTGGCTGCAGAAATGCACTACACCGAGTTCCAAAGTGTTCTCTCAAAAAGGTACGGCGTTATCAAAGGAATTTGCTTAAGAGTGCTGCCATGATCCATCTTACCACTCTCTGTGCCACAGAGCTGTAATCTGTAGCTGCTGGAATCAGGGGAAACAAAACTGAGCTCTGTTATTGCAGCTCTTCCTAAGAGTTAGGACAAGCTCTTGATCAGAGCTCAAACAAAGGCTTACAGGCAAGTATTGTAACCAAGACTACAGAAGTGCTGTAGACTCTTACCATTTCCATTTCTCATCTACATTGCTAGTATAAAAACTCAAAAAAAGAAACAAAAAATTTACATAGGCAGATATTCTACTCTACATGAGTGGTGCTCCGTGCACAAGGGGAAGCAGTGACAGAACAGGGAGGAAGGAAAGCTAAGCTGCATCTCCCAGAGAAAAGAACAGGAATCAGCTACAGACTGCGCAGCTACTCCCTGGCCAGTTTGGTGAGCCAGATCACCACCTCCTTTATAAACTACATTTCTCCTTTTGATTAGAGCTTTACCTACAGAACAAGAAAGCTTTCTTTCTGCTAGACCTTGATAAGATAGTCTTAAAAAGTGCTAAGAAGTAGATATACAATCTCTCTTTTGCTATACCACCCTCACAAAACAGAAGAAATTGCTTTACGCTCGTAGACAAAGAGCAAGAAAGAAGTTCTAGGAAAACACAGGGCAATTTAAATTTGTATTAAAACTTCCCCTTCATGTTAAAAAAGAAAGGAAAAAAAAAGAACAATGGTATTAATCAAAAGGAAACTACACTTTGGAACAGTCTGACAAGTCAACACTTGTTATCAACACATCTGAAAGTACTTTACAGGAGAGAGCATACCCTCAGGCTTAAAGAAATGAAATTGTTTGGCCAAAGGGACCGTGAAAGAGTAAGAGCACCCACGGGTCCTGGAGACAGCTATATCTGTCTCTCGCATTTTCCAGTTTTTGTTCAGGCTGCTTTGATCACAGGTTTATTTACAGTCCTAAAGAAAGGAAGCAACAAGAAAAGGACTCACCTCCTCCACAGACACAGGCAGGATAACGCGGCTGAAAGAGAACACAGAAACGGCAAGTTAACAAACGCAGCTGCAACACTGAGACGAGACGGCGCTGACTGCTCAGCTCTCCTCTCCCCCATTCCTCCAGCATCCACCTAGCCCTAGCATTCCTAGCACTTACTCTATTTCCAAGACGACTTATGTAATAGCCTCAAGGAGAATCTCTACATGATATAGCGTAATTGCAATCCTGTACCCAAACTAGTGGTAATATCTTGCCACCCTACAATCCCACACAGAATCAAAATAGTTGCGTGTTCCTTCTCACTACGTCCTTTCAATAGTCACATCTTATTTCCCGTCAAGTCGGTGCGGAGCGTTGCTATGTGCCTCAACAACTTGGTGCCGATTTGTCATAGTTACAAGTCACCGCAAGACTTGTTTATACATCCCATCCCGTAGGAAGCAGCACTAAATAGAGAAGTATATGGAAGCCTTTCTCAGAGCTGACTGCAAAAGAAGGTGTTGCCATTTCCATATATGAGTCACTTGTGGTTTCCTGAATGCCTCGTCGAACCAACCGACTGTGACTTGGGCAGTTTTTGCTCTCTAGACCAGAGATTTTTTTTTAAACCTGAATTTAAAGCTGAAAAAGATGTGTGCATGTTAAGGCACTTCAAAATATTATGTGTTTCTCCAAAACTAGATTTGTGTTCAACTTCTGCTTTCAGTAAGGGCGATGTTGAAACAGGAAACCAGAGCAGTACACAGATATGAAAGGGACAGAGCTGCTGTGGGTAGAAGAAATCCCATTTCTCTCAGAACTAGTCTCAAAGAAATGTGATATAATGGGATAAGAAGAAAGTCCTTATTATGACTAAACTGATTTTCAGAAAAGCACTACTGCTGGAAACTGAAGCTTTCTCCTACACTAGAGGAATGTTACCAGCAAGATACCACAAGAACAAACTGTAAGAGAGACAAAAGTTTACAGATTATGCAATATTATTTATGACAGCAACGCTTTATGCTGGCTGCAAAGAACTGCAGAAAAAGCTACTGAGAACTGCAGATGAAGTTCAGCATCGACAGAAGCCGAATAACGCATTGTAAGTGCTCATTTTCTCCGAACACACAGGGTAATAAGCCCCAAACTAGCTATCACCAACAGAAACCTTGGTGCTGTTACAGAAAAACATCTGAAAACATCAGCTCAGTGCCAGTTCGAGAATAAATAAAACAGCAAAAATTGGAACACAATATTTACACAAAAAAATAAGTGACGGCTACGCCACCGCGATCTCTCGTGCATCAGCACCTCAAATACCGTGCACAGATAGCTCCAGTCGCCTCGCCCCAAAGAGGATAGTGAACAAAAGGAGGGCAGAAAAGATGACCTGAGGTGTAGTTAACTTGGTTTCTCATGGTGGAAAAAAGGACATTGGAAGAGGGAAGGTATGGTGGAGCATTATAGAGTATGAATGGTGCTGAAGAGTGAATGGAGAAGGAACAAGGACCGTGTCTTACAACAGAACAACCCAGGACGCAATAACAGTCATTAGGTAGCAGATTTTAAACCAATCAAGGGTACTTGGTTACATCATGCGTATTTAAGTTATGGGGTTCCTTGCCAAACACGAGAAGCAATTTTAAAATGGGTTTTGATCAATTCATGGAAGTTCACATGGCATTTACTGGAAGGATACACCGAAGTACAATCATTCTACTCCCTATTTATATATTGTTTCCTAAAAATATCTGCTAGAAAGCAAGATGGAAGAGGACCTTCAGTCCAATTCAGTATGGTGTTCTGTACACAAGGGAGGACAAAAAAAATGGAGAATGGTTCTCCACAGGTAGACCACCTCGTCAAACATGACATTAGTTTAGTTAAATGGATAAAACTACAGTCAAACAAAAAAAGGACAGGATGATAAATAAGCAAAGATGAAAAACCAAGTAACAGGGAAGAAACATTGGCTTTGGACTGGAGTGCAAAAATTGTCTTTTAGAAAACCTGGCATAAAAAGATTCATGTAAAGTAATGAAATTTTACTTAAGAAACTGGAAGACACTAGATCTGAGTATTACCTTATAGCTCGATGTTCACAAACGGAGAAACAAACCCAAAAGTTAAATAGTTTGCAGTTTGTTTAGCCTAGCAAACAAAGAACGCGGGGGCTGACTAACATTTATAGGCCATCAAGCAATAAAGGAGGAGGAGGGAAAACTACTCAAGAGCATCCAGAGGAAAAGCCTCCCAGGAGCAGCAAGAGGAACAAAGACACCTAACTTTGGGACAGAACTTGACCAAACAATGAGAAATTAGATGATGTGGTTCCCTGCTACATCAAAGGCCTGAAAATGGTAAAGAACATGTAAGATTCCTCCTAGATTAAAATATGCCTCGAATGACAGCAAAGGGAAGTACAGCTGCAGAGAAGGTCAGTGTCATTATTGTCACTTCACAGGAAAGGGAAGCGACTCTCTATACTCAGATTCTCCTCAAGGTCTTCCGTTGCAGTTTAAATCAAAATAGGGACAGCGTGCAAGCATGCAAGATCTTTACCAGCGCTTACTAACTTTGCAACCGAAACCAACCAAGGAGACAAAGAAAACCAAAACACAACAACCCTCTCACCCACGCACAAAACCCAACCGTGCAGCTTATCCAGCGTACGGATAGGTAGAAATGAAAGGTAAGTCTGAAAGATTGATAGGACATCAAAGGGAAACTTTAAAGCTATCACTGCATAACCACCAGAGAAAGAAGCTCCACAGAAAGGACAGGTGATGCGGATTGTCTGGGAATAAAAGACGCGATACAGGCTTTTTGTTGTATTGCTCTATATCTGTAATATCTCCTAAAATACCTACGGGGCACATAATAATACCCATTTGATTTAGTAGGGAGGATGTGACGAGGGGTCACAGCGGTGGAAGAACAATCTGCTCAGAGGGCACGCAGCTACAGCTCGCTTGTATTTCCGCCACCTACAGCGGCAGGCAAGGTACCTGACTGCAGTGCTGGGGCAACCAGAACTAAACACAGGCACCAGAACCACTTTGACTATCCAGGTCATGCCAAAAACAAGTCGTTTCTACAGGCCTTAAATAGCTGCTTCCTAGAACACAAGAGTTCCCCACCAGCGCGCAAAATGGGTGACTTTTACATACAACGGCAAGGATGATTAATACCAAAACCGACAGTGACCCAACTCTGGATGTGCAACTGTTGGAGCCAGTTGGGAATCCCAAGAAGCCCAAAGTCAATGCACAAGTTTTTAATGGACTACGGCAACCTTGACTGTCCTCAGCCACATGAGGACATCTTAACAGAGACACAGAGGAGAGAAAAGGAAGAGGACGATATAGCTAACAAGACTCAAAGGGTTTGGCGACCCTTCTGAGAAAAAGAAATGGAAGCCTGCAAAAAGACAAATTCAGTAATTCTGCTCTTTTAACCTTCATTCTTAATGTCTACTCCGCATTTTCTTTCAGGAAGAAGCAGCATGTCAGACCTGTAGGTATACTGATTTGGTGAGGCAAATGGTAATAGCAAGCAAAACGCCTTTTGGAAGTGATCCTTAAAAAAAATTGACTTTAAACTCAGAAGTCTGAACATTTCAAGTACCGATGTTCCCATCTTTACGTGATGCTCTGTAGGTAGCAAAGCTCACTGGCAAGTGAGCTTCACTGCAGTACAGGGCAACAAACTGGAAAGTAAAAGCAGGAAACATACAGGAACTTGAATAGAAATAAACCAGACAGGTGCTGTAAGAAGCAAAGTACATTAACCAACTAAATTAATAGGGAAATCTCAATGAAATAAAGGTTATAGAAGAACAAATTAATTAGCTTTTCATGCATCTGAAACTAAGTGCTCAGCCAATGCTTCTGTTTGCTGTCCAGTTTAGCGCTACAGAAGGTAACAGTGCCTCTGTGTTACAGTGACCAGCTCTTAAATTCTACACCCCTATTGTTGGATAAAAATAGCACGGGTTTAAAGATTGGGGGGGGAAGTTATTCAAGCTTAAAGACAACTACAAGGATCAGCACAACCTTCCTCAGAGTTTTAATACTTAGATCCAAAGCACATCCACGATCTGACAAAGCAACTGCTATAAGGAGGACGCTGTCATGTAGGTAAATGCCTGAGAGAAGACCTGAAAACCCACTTTGTCACTGGGATCTGAGCTACCCCTCCATAAGAAAAGAAGAGGAAGGGGGGGAAAAAGTGTTTCCCATCAGTAAGAAGAAGTTTAAAAGGACAGGATGCATGTAGGAAAACCAAAGGTAAACTGAACATCCGAGCCTTGAGAGCTGACGGAAGAGCCGCGCAGCGGTGCGCCCAGCTCCGAGCCACCTAACCAAAGTGCACCGGTCCAAAAGAGCACACCACGTTAGCAGGCAGAAAGGCGCCGAACAAAAGGCTTGGGCACAGCGGTGTGACTAATAGTTACACACAGCTGGGACGGATCCGGCAGCCTGCCTGCAGCCTGCCTTCCACCCCGTCGGGCAGAACAACCGCAGAGACGGTGACCAACTCCAAGGTGAGGGCTGCGCACCCAGACGTATTTCGGAGCTCTCTGGCATGTCGAAGTCCTCGTTGAGTTCCTTGCTAGAAATCACACGGCTAAAGGAAAGGCCAAGGGCGATACAAAACCGAGCTGGTCATTTAGCTGGGGGCAGGATTCCTGTGAGGAAAACCTCAGCCCCCTGCCCTGGCAGCCCCTCAGCCGGCCCAGGAAGGCTCCCCCGGGTGGGGGACACCCGTACCTCGGTGCACAGCCGGTGCTGAAGGGCCGGGAAGGCCCAAAAAAGGAGAAGGGGGGGGACACCGGGCCCTAAACCTCCCCCCCCCCCGCCCCGTGAGGCTCCGCAGGCCGCCGGGCCCGGGGGAGCAGCACCGGGAGGCCAGTCCCCGCTTGTGGCCTCCGGTTCTCATGGGGGGGGCTCCTTCACCTCACGGCCTCCTCCGTGACCTTCACACAGCGCCCCCGTGCCCGTCCTTCCCTCCCACACCGGCACCGGGCCCCGGCCGGGCCTTTTTTTTTTTTTTTCTTTTTTTTTTCCCCTCCCCCCCCCCCCCTTTCTCCGAGCCCCGCCGCTCCTCGGAGGCACCGCTGGGTGACCGGAGGCCACAACCGAGGAAGGGATAGACGGGGAGAAGGAGCAGCCCGCACTCACTATTCCTTGATGAGCACCATGGCGGCGCCTCCCGCTCACGGCACCGGGAGCCTCCCGGCCGCTCCGCGCCGCACCGGGACGGGGAGGGGAGGGGAAAGGGGGGGGGGGAACCGGGAGGGGAGGGGGGAGCGGGGCGGCGGGAGCAGGGGGCGGGGCGTTGCCGGGGCAACCGCTGCGTCACGGCGGCGCGCAGGCGGCGCGCGCGCACGCCTCGCGGGAGGCCGTTGCGGGGTACTGGGGGGGGGAGCGAGCGAGGTTTTCCCGCCTCAGCGCTTCCCGCCTCGGCCCCCTCAGCGCTGAACCCCCCCCCCCCCGTTTTATTGCGGTTTAGCCTCTAAAAACTGCTCTTTTTGTGTCATAAGGGCCGGCAAATGACGTGGGTGTTCATGTCGAGATTTAGGGGATGATGCAAGGAGTGTTTTTTTTTAGGGAATGGGGCTCCGCCGGGCCGGCAGGGCAAGGTTTATGGCGAGTCCTCGGTGATGTGAGGTGCGCTTGGCGTTAAAGATGATGTGAAATATCTAAAGATATCTTAAAATAATAATAAAATATAAAAATATGGGTTTTGTTTTGGTCTCTCTGTGTGCGTGACCTCTGTTTTAAGGCAGGAAAATAGCTAAAGGGCACCAGCTGTACTACTTCATCACTGCAATCACACAGAGCAAGGATCACCTTTATTTGACTGGAAAATCAAGCACCATACGTTCAGCATCGCCCAGCTCAAGCGTGGATAACTGAAATGTGCGGCTTTTCCACTCGCACCCAGCACCTCTGCTGTAACGCTCTCACCCAAGGCTACACACGTTTATCTGTCACTACTGGATACCAGGTCACCCTGTTTGATGAAGCTTGATCTCTTTCTCAACCTGCTGTTTAAATTACAAATAATAATAAATACTAATTCATTCAGATTTTTTTTCCTCAGATGAAGATTAATTGAACTCTGGCTGTGAGCTCCTACCTAGAGAAGAAAAGGACAAGGAAGCATTCGAAGTGCAGCCAAGCAATTTGGCAGACAGCACTGCGTAAAGCGCTCAGGCTTACATAGTCTTGTTAGGAAGCAAGCAATACTTTTATTATGTTCAGCCTCAAAAGGAAAACTAATGATTAACTTAATACCACATTTATTTTTAGATAGCACTGCAAGAATGCACATCACCTTACAGACACATAAAAGATGACGCTGGCCTGCCACAGGGCGCTTACATTTCAGCTTTGACAAACACGCCACAAAACAAAAATCTCGGGGACAGGAAGAAGTGGAGTTTGTCAGGCTGTAAAGGGGGGACATCTAAAAAAAAGGAGGGGGGGGATTATTCCAAGAATAAAAAGCAAGTTGATGAGGGTCAGGTGCTAGGAAGAGGACAACAGCATGGAGCACAGCACACCTGATAAAAACAGATTGCGCAGAGACAGGCAGAGCCACACAGGTAGCAAAACAAGCTGTAGGGTTTATAATTATTGTGTTGGAATGCATCTACATAATACATCATTGTTTCAGCTATTTCCAGAGATTATAATGGTGACAGGTCATCAGGAGTGTTTTTTTTTTTGCTGTTGTTTGTTTAAAATTGTTGGTGTTGGTGGTTTTTTTTGTTTGTTTGTTTGTTTGTTTTCAGGCCCTTCCCATCAGTAACCTTAGTGTAATATTATTTTCTATTATGAATAAGTTTGCACTTCTAATCTGGGAAGTAGGGAAATAGAAAAAGCTCTGCAGATGCAGGAAAAAAATGCTCAAAGCAGAAACTGAACAAAACTTGAAGTTTTTCTTTTCCCCTTGCAGTATCTGCTTTATATTTTGTGACATATTTCCCAAATCCATCAGCCTGTCAAGAGGAAAATTTCTTACTTTAAAACATTTTAGTGATTTACTGTCTTAGTTAAAAATCTCGTTATCCTACAATTTTCCTTTGTAGACAGAGCATGAAGAGCTCAGGCTTTGTTGTGGAAGTTAAACGTTTCACTTGTAGCTGTGTTGCAGTTAAGTTGGACTCCCAGCAAGACTTGTTCTTTTCTTATTTTTGTACACGTGTCCAGTTACATCTTAAGGATCCAGATACTCTGTCAGTAACTGAATACAGTTACCAGTCCTGATTAGAAGAAACACCACAGATACTCTCTGCTACTCTTAATGGCAACATGCACTTCTTGTTGATGTACTTTGTAGATTGTTGATGGGGCTTAGTTAGTGACAAATTAGTGGAAGAAAAAAGCAATCACCCTTCCTTCCCCGTTCAGTTTTTCTTAAAAAAAAAAAAAAAAAAAAAAAAAAAAAAATGAGGCTTTGTAGAGACCAGGATTGGCATTTCCAGAAGGTACAGCCACCTTTACACAGCAACACCCCTGACTGAAGGCTCCTACAAACAGCAGGCACCAACAGCTTAGGTTTCTGCTTCATTACATTCAGGTGGGGATGCCTGTACTGAGGGGATGAGGCTTTTTCCATGACCACCTCCTCACCCGTCTGAGTGATAGGGAAAGGGGCATAGAAAACCCTACCAATTCCAGCATTTAGGAATAATGAAACTACTTAAACACATTGACCTATATTTGAGTTATAAAGGTAAATGCATTATTGGTCTAATTTATGTGGCTCTCTAGTATTTGGTAGCCCACTTATTTTTTCCACGGGATGGCTCATGCACACAAAAGAGTGCACTGGGAATTTTCTTAGTCCTGCATCACTTGGCTAGAAAGCAGCAATGCTATTTTCCATTCCAAATGTATGTAATTATTACATTTCCATAAGCGTCAACAAAAAAGGCAAACTGCCCCTGAACAATCATGCTTAACAGGACCATCTCAACAGTTTGTTTCTGCAGCATCCAAGGCAACATTTAGAAAAGGCTGAAGCCAGAATACTCTGTTTATCTTCTTAGAACCAACCCCTGCAGAAGGTGCAGCATTTAAGCAGTTATGCCACAATTAGTAGAGGATGTGCACATCTAGCATGCAGATACAGTTTTGTAGATAAGTTTGAGACTGCTTTTAAAATTAATTTAGTTCACAACTGTCAGAGTAAATTACACCCCATGAGATCAGATCAGCGTTCCACCTAGCCCAGCATATATTTTCTCAATCTTTGACCAATAGCATATTCTTGAAGAGACAGTGTGTGCAGGAAAGTAATCTTTCCTTGGCGTAACTTTCTTATTTACAGCAACTTAAAATCTCCCTGAGTTACTGGATGCATCAGACCACTGTTTAACCAGCCCCTTGTTTTAAAAAAAATAAAAATAATAAATGCTTTTGTTCCCTACCACATTCTACAGCAATACATTTCATGGTTTGACTTTGGGCTGCATGAGAAAGTATTCCCATTTGTCCCTTTAACCCTAAACAACTAAAACATCATTGCGTACCCACCAGTCCTCATAACTGCGAGCCAAAGGCACACTTTACTCTCAGTCTAAGAACAGAGCCTGGAACTGTGACTCAAAGGCATGAGCCCTGTACCTCACAGCTGACCGGCAGCTTCTATACATCATGGCACATCAGCCACAGAAATAACAATTACATATACCTAATATTTTATCAGATGAAACTGGATTAGAGGACACCCCTAAAAAAGGCAGGAACTGAGAACTGCAGTAGGGAGGTAGACGGCAGGAATACAAGGGTGCTCTCTGTTTAATTTAGCTGCATACGCTTCAAAGGCAGCAGCATCCCCACTGTTTCTTCACGAAAATATGCCACTTATATTCCACCATTCTGCAGAGACATTTATATCAGGAATTCAAATGACAGAAGGGTGGAAGATATCATGTTCAATATTTTGAACCTGAAGTGGAAGTGATGCTGAGTTAGCACACTGACGTCCTCCAAGAGATGTCTATTTTAAGATACTGCAAGGCTGAGGACTGGGGCTCAGACACTCACCTGTCTGAGATCTTACTAAAAAAAAAAAAAAAAATTAAAAATGCATAACCCATCATTCTCATGTGACAAGTATCTTGGAACAAGAGTAGGAATCGTCTCAAAATATTTAGAAGGAGAAAATCTAATAATGTGGAATGCAGAAACCTGCAAAAAGCCCTCTGAAAATCTACGAAAGCTGTACTACTGCTGGTGGGTCTCTGGGCATGTATTTGAGACAGTTCCAGGAGAACAGAAAATCAAATCAAAACGCTGCTTCCTTAATTATCACTCATCACAAAAGGTAAAAAGCTGGGAAGGTCAGCAAATCATCACCAAAGCCGGAGGCCAACAAAAAAAATAATGACGTTTTAGAACAGCATAGTGTTGACAGCAGGCAATAAGGCTGTCTTGCAACAAACACATTTAATAAAGGCAACAGATTAAAAAAAAATAATCCACAAACGTGTAAAATACTCAAGTGGCAAGTCATTTTAAAACAAGTGACTGAAGACTAGAAGGTACCATGGAGTGGAGCAGCAACCGAGCTGCCCGCAGGGCGGCTGAGGGCAGCGACTCAAGATGGCGCTGCTGCCTCACAGCTGCCTCGTCATCCTGCGCTGCCAAGGGCACCGGCAGGGCTCCCAGCCGTCCTCCGGAGCTCTGTAAATCACCAAGCTTGAAATTTATGAAGGTGAAGACCAGGTTGGGCTGAGCATCTGCGTGCTTTAAACCACCGGGAACTGAGCTAACACCCAGTTCCTAGGTAATTTCTCACAGGGCGGTCCAAGCGCACTGATGCTTCTAATCCCCGGCTTACAGCTAACAAACAGAGCAGGGATTGAGCCTTGTCCTTCTCCAACCAGACATAAAGGAGCTGAATGACTTACCCTCTGCCAGGCTTTGCAGTAATGCAAGAGTTGGCAGTTCAGAAGACACCACCACTACATCTTCATAATTGGTTTATTTCTCCCTGCCAACCTCCCCGCAGCCATCAGCTCAGCCCAGCACGTGCACTGCTGGACACCCCTTGGTGATGCTCATTCCCTATGCCACACAGCCCTGCTCCAAGCACACGGTGTGGTGGCTAATGCTAGTCGCAGAGGCTGAGCTACTGACATCAGCGAGGTTAAGGGGAGAAAAGTCTAATTTAGGCAAGAACTAGGAAATCCACTATAAAAATAAGCAGGTTAAGAATTCCCTTTGTATTCCCTCCATGGCAAACAGACCCTGGGGCACCTTTACCCACATGTATTGCTCTATAAGTCAGCTTCACCATACAATCAGTCACCACGTACTCTGTCCAGACAGAGCATTGACACTGTAGAAGGCTCTTTATACAGCCAAACCAGCAGCTTTTTGGTCAGTCAGAGTAACCTGGTGTTCAGCAGCTTGGGGCTATTATCATAACAACGTAGATAAACTATGGCTAGAGGAAGAATTACTTTCCCACATCACCCTGCCATACATCCACTGGATTCAGTTACCAGACACAAGGAGTGTTCTGTACTCTTGACTCTTTTCAACACGAAGTCAGATTATGACATGTGAACACCAAGGTATTTGGAGCCCCAGAACCCAGCTTCAAGACGTTTTTCCACTTTAGTAAATACACGCTGCCGCTCCCCTCCTGGGGTCACATTTGGAGGGAAAAAGAGGCAAAAGGCAACAAGTCTCAAAGCACTTCATCAGTAAACAAGATCCAATTCCTATCTCAAGGGTTCCAAGACTGCAGGCAGTTTACAACGCATACAGGTGGCATTCAGGCTGGGAAGAGGAGAAATTCCAGGCCTTCGAAGACTTGGTGTAGAACCAAGCAGTCCAGTAGGGTCTCCATTTCAGTGTGGAAGGCAGATCCATTGCTCACAGTCTGTTTCATTGCAGTAATAAAAGGTTTGGGAGCCATCAGTGCTAGCAGCCAACATTTAGCAAAACACTGAAGCTGTGCTCATACACATAGGTATAAATTCCCTTCCCTGCCTCAAAAACAGTCTGGGATATGTCTGGATAGGCAGTAAAACCATTGGGTCCAGCTACATATCAAGCAGAAAGACCATTATGAAACCTCAGGAAGGGAGGAGAGTGCAGCTTGCATCTGAGACAGTCAGACAAGGTTGAGGGAAGAGGGGGGAAAACAGACTTCAGTGTGTTATGTTTACAATTCAAATTACAGTCTTTCTTCCCTTTTCCCCCATCCCTCTTCCTTCTCTCCCCAGTTTCCTATGAAGAGCCTCGGCAGCTGGAGAGTGTGATCAGGGGATAACTTAAGACACAATATCTGCGTGGCCTTTATAAAAAGGAAAAAAGTGTCTTGTGTTCTGGAGTAAGGAGTGGGAAGTCTCCTTCTGCCATATATCTGAGGAAAGCTCAGTCATGATGTCTGGCTCTCACTCCAGTGATGAGCAAGGACTGGCAGAGCCAGGAGAGAAAAAGCCTGGCTTACACCACAGGTATAACCCACGGATGTGGTAGGAACCTGTACAGGGGAGGTTGAATTTGAAGCACCAGTTTAAACAAAGGCTTCCTCATTGGGAGTGCCATTGATTTTGAGGAAGAGTTTGGCATCCTCATTCTTCTGTTTCTTTTCTCTCTCTAGCCTGCGTTTGTAGCAGACCAGGTAGATCGGAAGGCAGAAACCCAGTAAGCTCACACCAAGCAAGCCGACATTTACCTGCAGGAAGACAGACAAAATAGAATTAGGCAGGCTAAGACGACAATGACCAAGCCACACATGCCCACGTGTCAGAACTCAGCCCACGTCACTCAGCTACAGGCAAACCAGGGAACGCCCTGCTCAGTGTATTGGCAACAACCTCCTTTGTATTTTTATTTATAAAATACTCAGAGCACCGTGTGTATAAATTAAATGCTGTAAGAGTCTGTTGCTCTAGATCATGGCTGAAGAAGTCTCTTTTTTCAACAGAAGAGGTGAGGCTGTTTAAGGTGGTTTTTTTTTTACACCAACTTCATTGACTTAAGAGTCATGGGTTGCTGGAGTGCAGATATATGCACATGCAGCCTAGAGGCCAACATTCTCCAGGACCACCCATGTTATAGATTCAATGAGCTGTGCAGACACTCTCAAGCAAAACACTACACATTAGCCCTACCCGCAGTAGCCACTTGGCTTTCCTGGCATTAGCATCAGCAGACCCAAATTTACTGAACTTCAAAGCTTATAGGTCTCAAGAGGTCAGATTTTCTATTGCATTTGAGGGCCTGACAGATTCACTCACTTTTAGCTTACAAATTTCAGCTCCCCGTGCAAACTGCTCACAAGAAGCACCCCAGCAGCCTTCTCCCTTCCTCCCAGGAAGGGGAACCTCCTAACGGTTAATGACGTTCCCTCCCAGGGCCTCATTACTTACACGCAAAAGGGTCTCCTGGATGGCACCAAGGTAACAGCAGACTAAGAGACATGTAAAATTTCTGCTGTTTATAGCCTTGGTCCATGCACAGGAGTGATTTTATTTTCAAAGAAATGAGCCCAAACCATCTTCGCCACCGAGCCTGCATATTAAATTTGAGAAGAACTTGCCCAGAGAGGGTCTCCTTCCAAAGGTCCTGTCAATGCCATAAACAGAGGCTGTTGCAGAAGGGCGAAAAGGGCACTGATCAACGACTGCAACCCTGTCAAGCTGCCAAACTGAGTAGAGGGGTATCTGTCAACAGAAAAAGCAACAGCATTATTATACGTCACCTTGACTGTTCACATCACCCCGATCAGGTTACATTCCCAGTAGACTAACAACAGAGCACAGTCCCAAGAGAGGCACAATACGAAGAACAACTCTCTCCTGGACTTATGTACAACTCTCTCTTATTCTAGAGTTTTGTTTTACTTGGTTGTAAGCACAGTGCCCTATAGTCCAGAATCCATCTGGTGACGGGGCCAGAGGCTTCCTCTCCAGACCATTCTCATCCTGAATTCTCAAACTTAAGAAATTCCAGACCCAGCACTTATTTTGTTTTGCAGTTGTACCGTAAGACAGATGGAAGTGCTTATACAGCTACTACTCCTGTTGCAAAGGGAGAAGAGTGTTGACATTTACTAGTTAAAAGCATAGCCTCTTTATCCAGATGACAGCATTTGCAGCTATGCAATCATTTTCATCTGGCCATAACAATTTGCTCCCTTTAGAAGTGAGTGAAACCTGCACAACAGGTTAGCGTGTGTTTTCCTTTTTAGAGGACAAGTCTGATCCCATGTCAAATTAAACAATACTGTTGACTGGAAAGTGCTGAATATCAGATACTACTAATGGAAAAATAAATCTCAGGAACAGTCTAACATCTGTCTCTTTTCACAACTGAGCAGGGTTTAAAAAAGGTCAGGTTAAACTAAGATTAGAAAGAAAAATGGATCAAAACCTTCCAACACTCGAAGAAGTCACATTCAAACCAAAAATACCTCCCTTCAAGAAGTTGGAGAGAGTTGCAATGGTCGAACAGGATTAGTTTACATACAAGCTGATACAACAGGCATTTACATTGCCCAGGACAAATATATTTTGCTTCTAGCTGCTATGGAACTGAAAATTTATGTGTTTTTGAAGCAGAGCTTCAGATGGGTTTCCTAGTCTGGATTCCCCAGACACTGGGACCAAAACCTTTCACAGGAGCCTGAGGAGCCCCCATTTGTGGAGATTTTCAAGCCCCATGTGGTAGACAAGCTGCCCTAGCTGACCCTGCTTGAGAAGGAGGGTTGGACTAGATGGTCTCAAGAGGTCACTTCCCACCTCAACAATTCTGTGATTCTCTGAAAGAAAACAGCTTGTTTCCATCCCTCTGTCCAGTAACTCAGGACAGAGGGGAAGATCTGTTTTCAAAACGAAAAACATTGCTTACTAAGGAAGAGAGCATTTAGATTCAGCTATCGATAACTTCGATAAGTTGGAAACAAGATGCGTGATCCATCCTGGGAAAGGGAGTAGGCTTCACTAATGGCATCTTGAGCAATGCTTTACCAGTGTAATTTCAGAGAGACCAGCAGCAATGTACTCAATTATGTTAATGTTTTACCTGGACCCATGCACGTAGCTACTCATTATAAGACAAAAAAAGCCTTGAATTCTTACTATATAACCTCAGCGTCAATAGCCTAGTCTCACCCGCAGCCCATATACTGTGCCTGTCTCCTCGCAGTAGCTATGCCAAAGGGGTTAGCTGTTCCTGAGCAGGGAAAGCATCAGCTAGGACTTCAGTCCAGCTACTGGCATGGCCAGCAGTGACTGGGGAAACAAGTTGCATCATTATTCCCCTCTGACCGCAAAGACTTCACTTCCTGATCTCCCTCTCACCTGGGCAGCTTATCACCCCAAACCAGTTTATCTGGCCAGCCACATGCCGTAGGACAGCAGAGACTTACACAGCTGCGTAGAGGCCTCCCACCGCTGAGTGGATGAATCCTCTCACGATTGTGTGCAAAATGAAGGAAAGAATCTGCAAAGAGAAGCAGAAAACATCAGGTGCTAGGTGCCAAGGTGTGCCAGTCCCCAACACACAACGATTCCTTAAAGGTATTCTCTTTTCTAGCACAATGCAGGGATTGAGCAGCCAGGGCCCAAACTTGAAGGTTGGCACAAGGAAAAAAATTGTAGATGGCACTGTTGCAAGGACGTGTCCCCAGCAAACTGTAGCCAGGGTCATGACACTTTTTTTTTTTATTGAGCCCATGGCCAATTTAGTTAATTTTCCACAAGTTATTGCAGACCATATGCAAGTATGAGCAGATGACGTCTGCTTGCCTACATCATCAAGGCATGTTTGAGTGTGGCATAAAATCACTGACCTCCTCTGCGAAAAAACAGGTGGTGCCACAAAACAAATATTGTAACAGGTTTACAATCCCACGGGTACCACTGGGCATAGCATCTGATGTAGAAATAACCTGCTGCATACATCGGTGTCATGCTTCTTACAGCAAATTTCCTGACAGTCAGCAGCTTAAATCAGGCCCAGGTTAAATGCATGGGCATTGCTAAGAGGATCTCAGTAGGAGATTTGTGGTTACAGAGCTCAGCTGCACAAACTCCAAGTGGGTAAAAACTGCAGGTCAACTGACGTTTTAACTAAAATTGCTTCTCTAGGTTAAGATATTATTTGTTTCAGCATTAAGGCTGGGGTTCCCAAAGCAGAACAGGGGTCTCGCAGCGGTGCCAGTAAGCCTTCCTGCCACCACCTTGTCTGCAGGACCTCCCAGCATCGCCCTGTCTATCACTTTGCCAGCCCCTTCAGCACACCCATCCGTTTGATCTATTCACCTGCAATGGTAGATTAGGAATGAGACAGGTGACTCCGAATCCAACCAGCAGGACATTTGTGAATGCAAAGGCATTGGTGGCGTTGGTGATTTTCTGGATCTGACGATCACGTTTTTTCTTTTTCTTGTCACCTCTGAAACAATAGCAAAACCTATGTTACAAATGCACTTTCAGCAGCTACTGAAACTCACAGCAAGGCTCTCCACGTCTCATATCAACTCTAAACCATTGGGCTACAGGTCTGGCTAGGGAGATGGTGGAATCTCCATCGATGGAAACTGCAGAACATTTGGGCAATTAAGTGCTGTTGCTGTTACTTTTACTATTACACCAGAAGGAAAGTCTGAGCCTCCTTGCTACAATTTAAACTTGCTCCTCTTGACTGATCTTAGTGGACATGGAAGATCCTTTCCTCTTTGCAATTATTAGGTTATCAAGACTTCCTTCAGGCTCTTTTTTCTATCCTGATGGACCAATATTCTTTTCGGTCTTCTATCACAAAACACAGGGGGCCTGCTACGTGGATGCATGTCCCGAGTGGCGCACACTACGCACTGCTCAGCGTTGCTCTCCTCGTTCTCTTCCGAGCCATCGTCGCATTCTTTCAGCCGCCAGTCCATGATGTACCCGATCACGGGCGCCGTCAGCAAGCACAGCAGTTGCAATACCCCAAAAATGGAAGTGTAGAGGCTCACTGCAGGAAAAAAAAAATAAAAATAAATGTTTTTTTAAAAAAGTGTCAGTCCAAGTGGTACCCAGCAGTAACAGGAGATGCCTTAGTCATCTCCTCTCCTGCCTTGCTGTGAGCTCCAGCTGCATCTTCTGCTCAGGCACTCCAGCAAGGACAACCCAAGCTGTGAAGGTGAGGTCTGACCCATTTTGTGCAGAAAGGACAAGTTTGGAAATGTGTATGTGGATGGAAATCTGCAGCAAGAAATACAGCACCTGAGAGCAATCATTAAAACTTCAACCTGATGAAAATTCCCCACGTGTTAAACATGAGAGTAGTGTCTACATGGCTCTCTAGGGGAAAGCTGATACCAGCAGACTTAGAAGAGACCCTCCCCTCCTGTTCTACATAGTTCCCCCACCCCACAATGCTTTTTCCACTTCCTCTCTGCAGCCCACGTGATGGATTTGAAGACATCGCACAGAAGGGCTGGTGAGTCACGGTGTACCACAGCTCTGAAATAAGGATGTGATTCTGAAACTGCCCATCTCAGCACAGACTCCTCACAATTTACAGCACTGTAAGCAAAACACAGCCGAAATGAATTTGAGTTTGTCCCTCCTGACACATTTCTAGAGCTCTCCAAAGCAGTACAGCCATGACTTATAGCAAAATTAAGGTGGTAATTGAGAGAAGTTCCCAACAAGCCTGTTTCTCCTATACAGTTGTAACAAACCCCAGCGGGGCCGCCTCACAGTGCCCAAGCATGGCACCAGGTTACCCCTTCCTGGCTCCAGCTGCTGGCCAGGTCCTTCCACGGGGAACTTCCAGCTCCAACCTCTGAACTCACATTCCTGCCCCCATTACCTCCAGACAAGCAAGCCCTGATGTGGCCTCACATCCCATCTCATGATAACAACTGCCGGAGCCAAAAGAGACAGGTGGCATCACCCTCTACAAACACTCCTGAAGCTGATTTGCTCTTGTCTGGTTATTTTTTAATAGAGGGTAAGAAGCGAGTCACGCTGTCAAGCTTTGTCTCTCCATGCTATTCTGAGCACTTAATCTTGGGCTCTAAACACTGAGAGCAGAAGCCAAATTCAGGCAGGGAATGAATTTTATGGGGACAGTGAGAGAAGAGAAAGAAAGATTGCGTTTGCTACAGGAACAGAGTTTTCTCAATTTATCAATCATCTTAAAAACTGTTCTTTCCTCAGGATGAAAGAAAACAATTTCTAGCAAATACCAGCAGGTATGGCAGAAGTAGAGCAAACAGAAAGGGTTCACACATGGGCACAACCCTTTACATCCACTGTTCCACAAGTCATCACCTCAAACTATCCTGACCAAGGACCCCATCACAGCCGAGTCTTCTACCCACCCTGGGTCTCTGAGTATTACCAGGTTTGGAAAGAAGATGTCAATTTTTGAAAGATGCAGTGAAATCTGAAGTCTGAAACACAACAGCTCTACTCTCCTGCCTTCCTACAACTAAATTAAGCAGTCATTTAGAGGGATGCTCAAGGCCCTAGCTT
Source organism: Nettapus auritus (assembly GCA_011076525.1). Classification (NCBI taxonomy): domain Eukaryota; kingdom Metazoa; phylum Chordata; class Aves; order Anseriformes; family Anatidae; genus Nettapus; species Nettapus auritus. The sequence goes on from CM021783.1 coordinate 6,187,118, forward strand.
CTCCCCTCCATCTTTTTGGGGGCTGCAGCAGACAGGTAGCCACAGGCTGACTGCTTTTTCCACCTCCAGGTTTCACAGCAGGTCGAAGTCACCATCCTAATGTGCAGGGGAAGCAGGACTTTCAAGGACACAGTGCCTCACTGCAGCTTCAGGACTTCACACTCTCACTGATTTCCCCCACGTCCTTCTCTCCTGTTCTGTTTCCAGGTATATTTAAGTTCTCTTTGACCATAACAACACTTGCAGGAGTGACTCAACCCTCTCCTTCCCTTGCTGAGTGCTCCAGAGAGCAGCTGCAGGTGGGGGGATCTCTCTAAATAAATCACATGCAAGTAAACAACAGCGAGGAGAGTGAGAAATTGGAGGAAGAAGCATCCCATCCTCTCCTGATGCACACAGATTACATTTCGAGGGATCTGCACGTGTCTTGGAACTGCTCTCGCAGCCTGACGCTGCTGCAAGCAGACAATACCACTGTTTTGCTGATGCCATGGAAACACCAAGACAGCCGATTGCACTGCGAGCCCAGGCTGCATTTGGGGGGAGGAGGGGGGAAATGGGAAGAAATCTCAAAGGTGGCATAGAAAAACAAGCCACCCAAGAGGCACAATCCTTTTTTTCAGGTACAGAACTTGATCAAAACAGAATTGGTGGCATAAATAGTTAATATTAATCCTAAAATACTGGGGTGAGGGGGGGGGGGAGAATAATTAGAGCAAGCCAAGGTAAAAAAAGGAAAAAAAAAATCAGAGCAAAGGAGTTACAAGGTAAGCAGAAAAGTGAGCTGTGTTGGGAAAGGTAGGCAGCGTGAAGTTTGTCCTGTTTACTGTTTAATGTCTAAATTGGCTCTTGAGCCAGGAGATAAAGAGCTGAATGCTGCAGGCTGTCAAAGGCTCAAGAAACAAAGCAATTCAGGGAATGCCAGGGCACTTGGAGTTTCCTTCCCTCCCCCAGAGCTCACTCCTGTTTTCAGAGGAGTGCCTCTTGATTTATCAGCTTCATGCAATCCAGATTTAACAAGTTCAAACTGGATCTTACTACAGAGGACAGAAAAAAAAAAAAAGGCTAGGTCTTGTTTTGCAATCCCGGGTATTTTCAACAACAGTAAACTAATGTACTCTTTCCTGTTTGCTCCATGTACTGAATCAGAGCTATAAATACAGCCGAGTCCAGCGCAGTGAGCACCCCTGAGCCTCCCCAGCTCACACCAAGCTGCACAAAACAGCAATGACTTCACTTCTCCCACCCCTGTTTGGGACGAGACACCTAGTCCAACCATTAGTCATGGGAGTCAGCTGCTCTGCACTTCGTGCTTGCTTAGGATAAGCAAAGCAAATACCTGATGAAATAGGTTTCCCAGTGAAAAAAAATAAAAAAAGTTATCACAGTCCATCCTGAGAGGCTACTTTCAACAAGTTATCTGGAGGAATAGCATGGAATAGTATTTAAAAGACACCAGGCTAAAATTAGCTTGACATTCAAGTGCCTGCCTCGCTGCCCCTCCGTCCTGGGCCAGTTCCAGCCCTCCACTAGACCCTACCAGCAGCTGCTGGCCGCACTCTGACACCAGTAAGTGCCGTACATGGTGTATTTGCTGAGTAATCAGGCACACTGGCCTCTTGCAAGGACCGAGTCTGGGTCAGCTTCCCGTTCCAAGGAAGCAGATAGAAGTCTCTAGGTTACCTTACCTTGATCTTCATCTCCAGACAGAAACTCGAGGATGGTATTCATGGCCCCCATGTAGAAGATGAGCCGCAGCTGAGTGACACACATGGTGATGAGGCTGAGCAGCAAGATGGGACTGAAGACACTCTTCATGAAGGAGGGAGAAGCTGCAGAAGGAATAACAGAGTCTCTAAGGAAGGCAATATACCCTTCTAGACAGGCATGTTTCCAGAAGAGGCTGTGGTTAGCAGGTTTTCTAGCTAGTCATTCCAACACATTGTGCCTGTGGCAGCTCCAAGTTTACTGGAAGCAACTGTCCAGCGCCTTACATATGTCCTTAAAGAGTGGAGATAGGAGCTTGGAATTTAGCTACCTTTAACTGGAGTGAGAAAACCTCACCTAATTCTGTGGATTAGAGCAAAAAGGAAACTTCAAGCCATTTACTTTGGCCGAGTAAGGAAGGCTTGGTGATGGCAGCAGTTAGTCTAAGAGGTGGCAGTGACCAACCATGTTGTCCTTCTGCAGCCACACCCATACCTGTGATGTTGTCCCCACCACTGGCAATGACATACCATGTGTTTAGGCAGGCGTACCCTAACAGGATTCCTTATATAACTAAGCTTGTATTTAGATAACGGTGGCTGGCACATGGCCCTGGCAGCGTATGGATCACATATCACACCATCTGATAAAAACAGGTCTGGAGCGGAGCAGAGAGGCTGCCGGCCTTCTGCCAGAGCAAGCATCCCCGGGGCACCCGGGGAACCACACCTGAGCTGTCGGGCTGGCACTTCACTTCGAGGTCCACCGTGGACAGACAGAGCTTGTTGTTCTCTTGCAAGGCCGTCAGCTCCTTGGGGCCCTTCATGGAGCTCCCCACACTGAGACGGCGTCCCACGGTCGTGACTTGCTTGTAGAACTGCTTCCCGGTGATTTTGTGGTCAAATCCCAGCCAGCTGAACTTTATTTTCACCCTGTTGGGAAGTAAAGAGAATGTGAACTGCAACACAGGGTAGGGAACCAGAGGCAGGAGTTGCAGGAATCAGCCTACGTGTGGATTCAAGGCACTAGTTTTCATCTACAAACCCACAAATGGTCTGGATCCAGAGCACACAAGGATATAGGCCCTGGGCCAGTTTGGTGTAGGTCAGTATAGAAATGCTTGTTGCTACTGGCAGATTGTTTTCTTCATGACTCCTATGCTTTGGAAGGCTAAACTTTCCACAGATATTCACCAGTCGAGATAAAAATCTAATGGCAGACATAAATCCTCAACCTCAGAAGAAATGGCAGCAATAAACAACATGCAAAGGAATTCCCTGCCCATTCCTCTATATTAGCTGTGCCACCACATTCTAGAGAAGAATGGGATTAGCACCAGGGCTAATCTAGATGATGCTTACGTATAGTCCATGTCTTCTGGTCCAGGGAAAGGCTCCAGTGGCCAGTTGAAGAAACAGTTGAGGAAAACTAGTCCCGCACAGCTTGCCCACACGAGCAGAATGAGGATGAAGGAGACCCCAAAGTCATATATAACCTGCAAAGTAAAAGGAAATACGGTTTTGTTTGTTAAGAGCAGAAAGATCTTACAGATCTTAAAGATTCATAGAATATCATCTGAAAGGAAGTTGTGAAAAAGAACACGCTATATATAAAATGGTTTTGACACAAACAGTAACAAAGGACAGTTCTGTGACATGCAGGCTTGGAGAGAGCTGTACATGCACATCCTTAACAACAACTACAGCGACTACAGGACCTCCAGCTGGAATAGCATGCAGCTGTATCACAAATGGCTGCCAAAGGTTTTCACCGAGGACCTTCTCCTTGGAAAGCCAACAGGAGCTTCCCTACACCCTTGAGAAGGGCCTTCTTTTACTGTGCATCTCTTACTCTGGCTCTGCAGTGAGCCATCGCTGGTTCAGAACCGCTAGGGACCACCAAGGCAGCCCAAATGACTGTCTCTTCTCTCCCCTCAATGCAGTTTGCTAGCTCTGAAGTGCTCAAAGCTAACCACTGGCAACAACCAAACAGATGAAGTACACACATGTATTAAAAATACATGTAAATAATACCTGGAGTTACTTTTTTTTAATAAAATAAAACAGACTTTCATTAAAAAGTAATCATCAACTCTTCATTTTTCCTTACTGAACACCCTTAGAATCTTATGGTGTGTTAGCAAACAGACCATCCTCTTTACAGTACTTTTTGAGTTCTTGAGACAGGCACTTGGGAAGTCTTTAAACACACACAGGAACTGAATCTCATAAAAGCATCTCTAAAAAAGTGCTTTAACAATTAGTCCCTTTTTTTTTTCCACATTATTGCTAAATGGTGCAAAACCCCGGCACAACAGCACCAGGAATGAGTCACGGTCCCACAGCCTCACCTTGATTCCTGGAAAGGTCACAGCAGAGGAAGCATAGGAGCCAATCATCAGAGCAATGAACGTGGAACGAAGGTCACCAAACATGTTGGGCAGCTGGGGGAAGAAAAATCGGTTGAAACAGGTTGCTGTTGGGAAGGGAAGACGAGGCAAGAAGAGGGAAGGAGGCTCTCTTGAGAAGATCCTGGCATTTAGGATCAAGACTTCTGGATACCAGAGCCTGAAGAAAACAGTTTTCTTCAAGAACAGCTTAGCTCTTCAGGACAGTGCCCTGCAGGTTGCAGAGGTGTCTCCAGTGTCAGGGAATGTCTACAATCCAAGATTTATGCGCTTAATGATACTGCTTCCTTCCAGACTGACAGCGTGCTTTGCATTGGTCACCTTTAGCACAGGATTGTTTGTTCCAGCCCTTGTGCTTTCTTTGAGTTCCTTTCCCCGAGGCTACAGCCACCACCTCCTTTCCTTTCCAAAAATATACGCTCGAGTTCTCTGCCAGTCACCCTCCTTTTAGGCAGGAGCTGCTAGCCACGGGCTGCAATAGGTGAACGATCTCCAACACACCCCACGACACCTCGAACTACCAGGTTTGCTTACACACCTTGGGTCAGCACCCAAATCTGGGTGGCAGATCAGAAAGCTCCCGTTATAACAAGAAGGAACAGGGACAAAGACAAACTGCTTTGCTTGGTCCCCCTGTGCAGGCAGGCTCCCTGCAAGGGAGACCTGGCTCCTATCGGGTGCAATGGCATCGCCGAGAGCAGACAGGGCTGGTTCTGCAAGGAGCTGTTGGGAAAGCAAAGCTCTCGGCATGGCAGCGAGGAGAACCTCACGCAGCAGTTCAGCCAGCTCAGCAGCTCTCCCCACACTGCCTCTCCAACCCTTGTTTCCACTTGGGACCCGAAAGCAAAGCTGAGCAGGCAGAAAAAACCCTGAGACCTTCCCACTCATGGGAAAGGAGGAACTTCCCATTTTTCTACACCGGCCTGCTAGCTGAAAATCACGGGGAGGAGTCTTGAAGTTGTAGGGTGCAGAGAGCTGAGCTGAGACCTCCTGAAGCTGCTCAGAGGGCAGAGGTGCTGCTTCAGGCAGCCAGATTTCCCTCCTGCCTCTCTTTTCAGGTCACCAACTCCCCAAATTTACTTGGGTACCACCACCACATCAGCCTCAGGGGACCTTTAAGCCAGACACTGTGGGTGCCTTCTAGGACTGAATGCCTAACCGGCGTTCTATCTGTTTTCAGACACAGCTGAACAAAATGATTCAGAGAATATTGGAGCCTGAGCAAGCAAATGCTCTCATCACATTCCCATTTCGCTGCTGAAAAACAAATCCATCTTTCCCAGGAGCAGCATATAAGGCAAGTGAATCTGGCTTGTGTCACGGTGGGACCGGCATGTTTACAGCACAAGTATTCCTGCACAGGAACACTCCGGGATCCATCTGGCTGTTTATCATCTCCCTGTCTCACTGCAGAGCTTTCTATGCAGCGCAGCCTCCAGGTCCTTGGATAACCCCAGCCCAGGAACAGCAGCAGCGATGCGCTGGGCCCGATGCTGAGCCCCGGAGCAGGCACGGAGGAGGCAGAAAACACCGCGCTCCTCTGCGGCGAGGATCCCCACACCCATCCCCAGATCCCCGCATCCGGGAGCGCTGCCAACAGGCTGCTTTCAGGAGCTGCAGACAGGAAACGGCAAAGGATCCAAAGGTCTGTTACCAGGCTCAAAAATCTCTCCCCGGGAGCGCTGGCCTAAAATACACACCCCAGAAAACCGCATCTGCAGAATGAAATATCTGCAGGTTACAGAGGCTGGTCGCCGTCAGCAGGCAGGGCATTTGTTTCATCTCGAATGCCCCAAACCTGAAACAATCTCCAGAAATTACAGCAAACAGCTGCTGCTGCTGGGCAGCTCACAAACACAGCTGCTTCTTGGCTCCCGCTGCTTTTCCCCGGAGCCCCAGAGATCACAAAAGGCCTTTTTCATAAGCAGACAAGCAGCTCCCAGGTGGATCCTCCTGTTCCGGGGGCTACCGGACACCTAGAGCAAGCCTGAAAGCAAGCGGCCACTTATTGGTGACCCAAGTCTGCTTTGGCTCGATAGGGACACAAGTCCTAGAAAGGCTTGAGGCTTCCTAAAATCCTATTTGGCACCAAGCAAGTGGCTGGCTTAAAGAAAATTGGATAGAGGAGATTCATTGGGTTGGATAAGATCTTATCAACTGCAACTGCTAACACCGAGCACTGGGGGGGAAAGAAAATCCGAGACTACCTGAGGGGAAGTGGGGAGGCAAAGAGAAAATAGCCCAGACCCAGACAAAAACCCTCAGACTGCCAGTGCCAGCAATGCCTGTGCAGGTCTCCTCTGAAGAGCAACTACTAAAATAACATACAATATTTACTAAGCCATTTTTCCAGCTGTCTTTACAGCAGTGAGCACTGGAAAAATATGAACCCTAGGGACAAGAAAATAATAATTAAAAAATAATCAAAACACAAAACAAAACAAAACCACAGAGCAAGTAGGCTCTTTGCTTTCCTGCCACCAAAAAGATCTGCTCCTCAGTCTGACCTTACTCCTACAGGCCCGAACAGACTCCTCCATTAACTTCTGCCTATTCTGGTACGGGTGTCTCAATTCCGGAAGATCTTCCACGAAGAAACTCTTATGTCTTCTGTTTAAAGGTCAATAATGCTCAATGTATAATTAACTGTATGCCCTGTCCGAAAGATACTAACTGAATTTTGCCATACCATAGCTATTTTTTCCTGGAGTCCTTTATTACAGGTTTGCAATCCTAAACTGATAAAATCACTTCCTCGTTTCCTCTTGCAGATGATTTTCTCCTCATCTACCCTATAGCGAGTTTAAAACCTTCAATTAGTTTTACAATTTTTCAGCTTTTCCCTGGAGACAATCCCTGTGCAAAGGACACCACAAAAACCACCACGGTGGCATTACCAAACCCAGTGTCCTTCCTTCTTGAAAGAACAGTGGAAAAAAGTCAAGGGACTGAGAACTGGAAAACTTTGGTTTGCCTATCAGGAGGTATATTTGGAAATATTACAGACAATAAAAATCTGTTCTCCAGGAAAGCCTCAAACTGCCCGCTTTGTCCGTGGCATATGGAAATTCCTGTTCCCGTTCTCCAACAAAAGACCCCAGAGCCCTAAATACTGCTAGTATTTCCGAGCAGAGAAGGTTCCCTATGCAGAGATCCCCCCCGCCCCGACCAAAGGGCGCTGTTTGCAGCAGAAAATAAGAGCAAAGCAGCTGTAATTCTTTGAAAGGAAAACAGGACAGAAAACAATCTATAAAAGGCTCTTTGTGGTAATTTATCACACATGTTTATTTCTTTGCATGAAATAGCTCCGGAGCAGAACCAGCGCCAGATTCCTGTGTTGCTGTCAGAGCCACCAATACGGATCTGTTTCCATTTCCAATCTCCCCTTATATTGGCTAAGACCGAGTCACGAGGCAGAAATCTCCCCCTCTGCATTTTAACAGCAGGCACAGCCTGACCTTGTTCCCAGAAGCGGGAACACCGCCGCTTCTCTTGCTCGCTCCCCCTCCTCCTTGAGCCGCAGCGCCCGGCGCAGGCTGCCTGGCCCAGCAGGGTGCCACGCGCTGCTGGCAAACCCTGGGGACTTGTTGCTGAAAAACCCTTCAAATCCAAGAGGCACGCTTTGTGGGGCACTGCCTGGGCTGCAGTCCCATTTGTCCCCAGCACCGAAAAAGCACCTGACCGCGGCACACGGGGAGCCGGAGCGGCCACCCTGCCACTGAGCAGCCACTCAGGGGTGGCACGGGACCAGCTCATACACCAGTGGGTTTGACCCATTTCCTAGGGTGTTCCAGGTCGCTGGCTGGACGAGGAAGTCACTTTGCTTCGACTCGTGCGCGCTCGGCAGCCGGCGTCGGGCAGAACGAGCCCACTTGGCACTGGGTGCTGATTCCCGCTCACCACCTCCGTGCAATGACCTCCGTCCCTACGTCCCTCCCTCTTCATCCCAACGGGCCATGGCTGGAAAGGACCCACAGGAGATCCTTGTGCCACCAAGGAAGGTGACTCGAGGCACGAACCGTGGCTCACAAGCAGAGACATGCAAGGACACGACGGCGAGCTGCCGGCAAGCAAAACACATGCGCTTTTAAGTCACCATCCACAGCAACATCACTGTGCAGGTGAGGTGCTTCCTTCCCACTTAGGACTGGTTTTAATCACTTTTACACACCCCAGGTGCCAAAATACCTTTGCGTGGAGGCACATGCAGCTCTACCTGTGCCTGGATTTGGGGAGTCAGACCCGAGGCCATCCCAGCTCCCTGTAACACACACCGCTGCCTGGAGGAGCCATCTCCACCTGCGGTCTCCCTGCGTGAACTCACAGCTCTGCTGCTTGCTCCAGCCCTCCCCTAGGCTTGGATCACTTCTTGGAAGATTTGACCTTTTTCCTGCAGCCGTACTTCCTCTGTGCTGTGAAACTGGCTCGCTAACGAGGGCGCTAATAAGTGGCTTTGCTTATTTCTTCTGCTGCTAAAAGCCATGGTACAGCACATCCAGTCTCAGCCCTACCCTTGCCCTTCCTCCTATCATCACCAGTGGCTCAAAAATAATCTGTGACCCCTTAATAACCACCCAGAGAGACAATAACCAAAGCTGGCAGCTGCAGGACGGGAATCCTCTCCTCTCCCCCTGCGGTACCAATGTGCTCCTCTCTTCCTCGCTTGTTTTTGAAGCGTGGCAGGATGACATTTGCCCCACAGTTCTTTGGGAGCATGGCCAAGGTTTCCAGTGAAGAACATTACATACAGCCGCGAGACCGACATCTGCACACACTTTTGAAAGCTTTGAATACGAAAGCAACAGCGGCAACAACATCGTAGCGCACGCGGTGATCTCTAAACTCGGTCTCTGCCAAATGTAGGTCTCAGGAGTTCAGCCAGTGCCTAATCCACGTTAAATTAGAGGTAACCTTAACTACGAGTTTAACTTTTAACAGCGAGCCCAAGGCAACACTGTCCAAATCAGAAAGTTTTCAGTCCATGCTTTCCAGGCTCTTTTCTAGGAGCTTTTCCACCCGGCCCTGGTTCAGCCACACTGACAAGGGTAATGAGGTGGAAAATCAAGCAGCTACTTGGAGAGCGATACCGCTTCTCTCTCCAGGCAACACGAACCCCAAAACGCAGGGACCCAGCTGACGGTTGTTGACCAGTGCTTGTAACACAACCCACGGACTGAAGCGACCCACGCAGCTGCGCAGACAGAGCCGGGGGCATTCAGCAGCTCAGCTTTTCTAAGGAAACCTGGAAGGGACTCTCGCCCTTCCGAGAGCAAACATTTTTGTGCTGGAAAACAGGGGGGAAGAGATGCAAAAAGCGCTCGCAAGACACTGGTCCTATCCTGCTGCAAGGGCTCTGCACCCTCCTGATGCTTCCCTCAGTTTGTTGAAGCTAAGCTGGGTGCTGCATGCACAGGCACACAGCAATCTGAGCCTGAGCCAAAAAAAACTTCTTTTTTTCACCTCCATCTGAGATGCAAGAGGCAGGTAATAAAAGAATGGAGAAAAAAAGCCTTAGACTAACCAGCTAACACCCAGCCTTTCAGGTAAAAGTGTGACCGACCCTTTGTTCCAAACAAAGCCATGTGCTACTTGAGCCACAGGCAAGAGATCCACTTTGTTCCTTCCTGCTAGCCCAGCTCACAGCCACAGTAAGGAATAAAATAAGTCAGATGGTAACTCTTTGCTTACCGTGAGCGATGTGAAGGTCATGCACATCCCACCAAAGCCGTTCAGAGCCAGCGCAATGAATATCAGCACAGACAGAGCTGCAACAAAAGAAAAAAAGCTCAAGAGACTTTACTGGGGTGGGAAGGGAAAGGAGACCAATGTGCCATCAGGGCTTTGGTCCCAACATGCAAACCTCAGAGGACCAGCACCCTTGGGATGTGCCACATTCCTCCCAACCCAACTCATTCCACCAGCACCCATCTCCCTGGCCACACGGTGAGCGAGAGTCTTTTCTCTACGGATCAGGCTTGCTGATGTAGCTTGTCTGAATGGGTACCAGGGAGATTTACTTGAAGGAATTGGATCCAAAGTGCAATCACACTATCTGGTCTTGAGAAGCACAATCCAGCCATCCCCAGTGAGAAAGCAGATTACACATCGTGTGCTATTTCCCATTTCCCAACCCTGGAAAAACCAGGAACTTGCAGCACTTGGCAAAGTGCAAAGCTGGGGGAGACCTGGCTATCTCAGGGATTTGGCCCTTGCCAGGCACTTACGGCCTCCCAGGCCAGCAGACCCTAGGTTTGTGTCCCCAGCGAGACCCCAGGGCTGGACATGGAGCACACAGCTCCTTGCACGTTCATCTGCACCCCAAAAATGAGGCCGCATCCCCAAAGCACTCCCAGCTCAGCACCAAATGCCTACTTACAGTCTGGGTTACTGGCACCGTATGCGATCAGCACGCAGGACACAGCGAAGCAGGCGCTGAAAGGGAACCAAAACCATGAGTCCAGCCAGCCTTACGTGCAATAAATTACACATCCCTCTCCCTCCTCAGCACCTCGTTAAGCCAGCGCTGTGTAATTTATGTAAGGGAGCTGGCGATTTGGAAACAAAAATCCAGGGAAATACCCGAAGATTACAGAGAAGCCTTGCACAAGGGCTGAAGCAGCAACATTCCCTCCCACTGCTCTGGCACAGCTCTTGCCGAACCCAGATGCCCCGCTGCTTTTCCAGCACGGAGCCTGGCCAGTCATCCCCTCGAGGTGACCAAGGACAGCAACAGCCTTGCTTCTGTGACCCAGCTGTGATCACAGCTCCTCGCAGGTAGGGGCTGAGTCAGGCTTGCCCTCTTTTTCCCACCCTGCCTACAGGACAGTTTGGTTTCAGTACTATAAAACTCAACAGCGCTGGGGCCCACTGTGCCCAGCAAGCCACATCCTCCCATGCCACGGCAGAAGCTGCGAGTGACGTTGTTATCGGGGACAGAAAGCAATGCAGACACCCCATGGCACAGAGGGGACCCAGAAAAGGCAGGCAGGACGGGTTTATCTCAGAGTTAACTCCCCAGCTTGCGAGCTCTGATGTAACATCTTGGTTTTGTGCCTCTCAGGACATAGCTCCCAGCTGAAGGGAAAAAGCTAGCCGCTGTGACTCACAAGTGACTCTGCTCTTCCTCCAGGCTCCATCTGGCTGGGAAGAAGGGAGCAACGCTGGAGAGCTGAAGCTTGGACACGGAGTCCCAAGCCCTTCCCTTGTGGAACAACTTGCCGTGCAGCCCAGCGCTGGCCAAAATCATCCCAGAGCTGCTCAGGCACCTCATACACAGCCAGCAGCTCCCAGACCAATCCCTCATAACATTTCTGAAGTTTCATGGACATGCCAACAGGCACAGCACCCATCAGCCTCTGATAAAATGTGAATTTGCCCCTCAGCCCACCCTGGTGCCCAGGACACTGACCTGCCCAGCAGCCGCAGCTTGCGAGGGCCGTACTTGTCCATGACGATGCCCAGGGGCAGCGTTATGGCACTGAGCAGGAAGGAGCCGATGGTGAAGGCCAGGTTCAGCATCTCATCCTGGGCATTGCACGTTGGCCACTTGTGCTCTGCCGCCGTGCTGTTCTCGTGCTCAGGGCTGCCCGTGGAGTTTCCTGCACAGGACGACAGAGGAGCATCATTGCAGCGTGTTGGGACGGGGCTTGGAGGCAGCAGGGAAGAGAGGAGCCTCTGAAATAATCTCAGTTATTTTGATTATAATCAGTAAGAAATGGAGAAGGAAGAGTAAAAGAGCAGAAGGACAGGGGACAGCTGACGAGGTCAGTTCGGAGCAAAGGGTGCGCAGGCGCCCGGGAACAAGTCTCCCATGAAGAAGGAGCAGGAGGGCAACAACCTCAGGACAGGGCAGAGCAACCTGAGGACAGAGCCCCATTAATTTATAGAACTACATGAGTTACAGGGCACTGCCCCAGCAGGACTGGAAGGGACCGAGATAAAACCTAAAGTACTCCTAATCCGGGACTGGCGTGTCATCAAGGATTTTTTCCGAACTAAACTGGAAGTGATAACTACAGCCAAAGAGGCTATTTTGGGTCCAGATGCCGAGCTGACAAGGCCTGGCGTGGAGCTCAGAGGACGAGCCTCCTGCCCTCGCCATGAGAGGGATTGGGAGGCAGCAGCCACCACGCTGCCCCAAAGCTTGGCTGCCCTGCTCCCAGGGGGGTGGGCAGCTCACCTGCCCTCACCGGTCATTAACGGGTTGGTGCATCTTTAGCTTTGACCCCGTAATTAGTTTTTTTTGTTTTTCTGTTTTTTCCAAGTGGGTTTAGGCGACACGGATCAGTTACACCGCTAACTTTCTGCTCTTGACTTGACTTGAGGAACTGCGCAGGCAGACTCCCACACCGAACAGAGCTTGCGTTGTGTAACAGACACAGAAACAGGACGGGGGGGGGGGAAGAAAAAAGAAAGAAAAGGAAAAAGAAAGAAGTTCCCTTTTCTCTGCAGCAGCAATTTCACTGGCTCTTGCCACCTACCCTCCTGTCCCAAGCCCATCCCAAGAAGATTTAAGTGTCCTCCAACAACGTGGGTGCCTTCAGACTTTTGTTAGCCCAGAGCTTTGGTGCGCTCCACCCCTCCTTCGCCCGGCGCTTATCTGACGTTTCGGTAACCTTTGCTGGTATGACAAAGCACTTGCCTTTCTTTTTTTTTTTTTTAAACCGCTGCAGTGAGCCAGTGACATAAAGCACTCTCTTCCATATTTAATAATTGATCTGACAAAATTCAATATTAAAGGAAGACTAGAGAGAGGAGTCACCTACGTAACCGTCTGTGTTAATTAGCAGGAATCCCTAATATTCCTAATATTCGAGCGAGGACGCTTGCTGCTTGGTGAGATCGTAGTCAGGCTCCCCCCAGCTGCCTGTGCCACCCCACGTCCCTGTCCCACGTCCCCTTCTACCCTGTTCCCCCTAAGCCCTGGCAGCGACTGGTTTCACCCTGCTTCTCCCAGCTGGCATTTTTCTCTCCTGCTTGCCAAAACAACCCTCCCGGCTCTGTGTCAATCGCAAACAAACCACGGGCCACCTTCCAGACGCCAGGTATTAGCAGGAATTCAGACGCTGATATCAGAGGCGTACGAGCTCCTGCAATCCTTCCTCTGCCCCCTCCCAGCCCTCTGGGGAGGATGCGAGGCGTTTCCATTCACACTGCCCCCCAAAACAGCTCTAAGATGGTCTCAAACAGCCTGTGGCAAGCAATGACTGTTTGCTCATTCCCTTTGCTATTTGCTTCTGGTGGATAATTAATCCATCCCTTCTCCTCCCCCACTAGCCACGAGTAGCCAAAGTGACAGACATGCCCCCAAAAGGCCTCGTGCAGAAGCATCCCTTCAGCAGGGAGGATGATGCACTTGAGTCACGTCCTTAGAAATCAGTCCTGGACAGACCTGGGAGCCACTGTGGCTTCACACCACCTCTAATCTCTTCACCAATCTTTCCTTCACCGTCTCTTCGTGCTGTGGCTCAGGACCCCAAACACCGACGTCCCACAGCATCTCCACGTGGCAGGCGGAGGTGCAGGGCTCTGAGCACCAAGGCTTTGGGGCTCTCCACTGTGATAAGCTCACAGGAAACAGATGTGGTGCGAGGCTGAAGTCGGAAAAACAAGAGGGGTGGTGTGCTGGGGGGGGGGGGGAAGAAGTGACAAAACAGCAGTGATTTCCCTGTGTCAGCACTGTGCAGACACAGCTCAGCTGTGGACGAAGGGACGTGGGCAGTGCAGTGACCTTACAGCCGCACACACGGCCAGCAAGAGGATCTCAAACCAAAAATATTCAGCACTGGGAGCCAGAACAGATTAATTGACGTTAATATATGGATGTGTACGGCCACAGCATGACCCCAAGGTGCTCCCGCTGACTGCGGGACATCCAACAGCACCAGGAGGACCAGTGAAGGAGGCTTGGCCACCTCTGCAGCCTTGCTGCTGCCAGGAGGGCTGGGACCAGGGTAGCGAATGCAGGCTGTGCCTGTACCAACCGCCTTGTTTACAGCTGCTCGCCGCCAGCTCCGAGGAGGGGCCAGGCAGCAGCGCTATGTGGAAATACAAATTGTTTGTGAAAATAGCAGCAGCCCCTGAGCAACAAGGGAAGATCCAGCGAGGCGTAATGGAAAGGATTCGAGCGGCCCTTGGCACCTCCTCATCCAGGGAATCTCCGGGAGGTGCCGCAAATAGAAGATTTTGGAGGGCCTGCAGGTGCCTGGCCAGGGAGCCGGTGGGTCACCTGCAAGGGGAGCGAGTGGCAGCGCGTGACATGGACAGGAGGAGATTAATGGGCAGAGAACCTGCCTCACTGCTCACCTACCCAACACGCCTGGCTACGGCAAACAGCCGTTTCCTTCAATCACGGCTCAGATCCTGTTCCAGATCAGTGCATACCACACTGCCAGGGAAAAGCTCCTACGTGCCCCTCTCCATCCACAGCAGCACTTTGGGGAAAGGCTGTCCCTGTGCTGAGGGCTGTGCCCTCCCCAAATCCTCCTGCCAAGTCCAGCTTGGATGTTGTGCACGAGTGCCACAGGAGCATGCAAGTGTCCATGCACGCTCCCCGCTGTCTCACCGACCAGCCAGAAGGAGCTAAGTCTTTATCAGCAATTACAAGAGCATAGCGCTTGTTTCTACAGTGCTCTCCCCGCCAGCAGCAAGATTTCTGCTGCCCAATTAGTAGTTTTGAGTTACTATTTAAAGAATGGCAGAGCTTAGGTGAGAGGAAGGCTGCCTCGGTAATCATTTATGTCAAGCTCATCGCTGGGATTTGTTCAGGCTGTTCTGGGGACGTTTAAAGCCATCCTTTCTCCCACACGAAGTGCTGTAGGTTTCAGGAGAGGGTCAATCATTAACTACTCTTTGCTGACCCCTCTGAATCCCGGGCGCACAGCAGGTCACCTGAGGAATGTGCCTGGCTTTTTCAGGAGCAGCTGCCATCTCACACCGGCACAGGTTTCCTTTCATCTTGTTCCTTGGATCAGCCTGAGCTGAGCAGGAGAGACAGCCCTGGCAATAACTCTAGGACACAGCCTGAGTGGCTTCACCTTCCTCTTAGATTTTCTTTTATTAATTTTTTTTTTTTTTTTTAAAAAAAGGGACCAAGTCTGGGAGCACTGGCAAAAAAATGAAAACAAAATTAAGAAATCACAGCAAAATGCATGTGCAAACAACTGATCTGCAGCCTGCCCACATAAGAACATGTTTTCTCTTTTTAGGATGGTGTCATACTTCTGGGAACTGGGAGGAGATGTTCTTGCCTTACACCGCTGCAAACACAACAGATTTGGGCTTCCCTCCGCGCCTGTCCTTCTCTCACGCCTCCCTGCCCTCGCTGAGCCCCTGAGAAGCCTCAGCCCCGCGTTATTTAAACCCCCAGTCGCTCCCCAGCTGTGGTTTCATTCCGCAGCGGTTCTCGCCCCAGCCAGCACCGCTGACAGCTGCAGGCCAGCGCAGCGAGCTTCCTGCTGAACTCGGGCTTTTACTGTGCTCACGCTTTTTCCTGTTTACAGGGTCGCGTGAGCAGCTTCGCCACGAGCCCTCCTCACATCTCACCGGTCCCGAGGGGCCCTTCAGGCTGTGAGGCCCCACCACACCCCCAGGGGTTAGCTCTGTACTACAGGGCTGCGAGGCTGCGCCTTCCCTCGCCCCTGTCCAGGTGTTACTTTGAGGTGGGTGAATTAGCTTATCGCCTCCTCGGTTTTCCACAGCCCCATCTTACAGGAAGGTCCTCTGTCCCTCTGGCTCCTTATCTTTGCTCTTTGTGAGCAGATCACCAAGTTCAGTACTTTTTTTTTTTTTTTTTTTTTTCCCTTCAAACGTGCTTCAGAAATGCCTAAGCCTTGAGCTTCCCAACCCAAGTATCATCGCAGCAGCGCGAGGCCCTGACCAGATCAAGTTCCCTGGCAGCTGATAAGGCCCGAATCCTGATAAAGACCGCGGAATCAGCATTCGAGCCGAATGAAAGATGCTGCTTCAGTTGGTTAAAGGCCAAGTGGTAGTGTAGTAAAATTCAAATGGGAACAAAGTGCCACCACCGGATTCCTTGTCAGCAAATTTCAAGCATACCTCTCGCTGTGGTCAAGTCTGCCACCCGGAACAAGCATAGCCCTCTACTCAAACCCTCTTGCACAACTGCTTTGAAAATATTTGCTGCTTCGATGGGGGTTTTTCCAGGTGTCCACCTCCACTCTTGTGCAACCGAGAGGACCCTACGTGGTTGTAGGGCGGACGGGCAAAGCCCAGCACCAGAAGCCAAGGGCAGAAGGGGAAAAAAGGGGGACTCGAGGAAGACCACAAGCCATGTTTTGGGCAGCTGCTGCTACCTTCAGAGAAGAGCCTGCGGAAGGGACAAGGTCTAGTTTTCTCTTTCGTTGGAAGGCATCACAAAGTGCAGAGCTTTTGCTGACAAACAAAAAGCCCTGCCAAGAACCTTTGGCTCATTAGGAAAAGTCTTTTTTTTTTTTTCTTTTTTTTTTTTTTTTTTTGCAATACTTCCATGCACACAGCAGCATTAGGAACAACAAGTGCCCAAAGGCTACTAGTTACAATTTCTTTGTTTCCACCCATCTTCCAGCCAAGAGCCGCATGATTCAATGGGTTGTGCTGAGAAAGGCAACCGCTGGGCCACCCTAACCCCAGCAAGGGTCAAAGGCAGCTCGGTGCCAAGCCCTACGGGGTCGGTCAGGGCTCCTGCCATGACAAGGGCATCTGCTGTCCCCAGGCTTGGAACTATGGCTCTTCCCTACTTCGTCCCTGAGGTTATTACAGTGAGGACAACAACAGAGAAAGGAAAATGAGTAAGCAAGGATGGAAACTGGCAGAACTGCTCCTTGAGGCTCATCACGAGCCATTTTTTGAGCCAGTATTTGAGGACAATGAGAATATTTGACTCCTTAAGCGTGTTTTCAGGGTTTAAATCACCCTGCCTGAGGGCACAGGATGGGAGGAAGGTATTGCCCCTGGGGCAGCGATTCCATCGCCTCCTCCCTGAGGTCTGCGGCTCCGGCACTCCCAGATGCAGCCAGACCACAGCACGGCAAACCAGGGTGGGAAGCCACAGCAAATCTCGCCGATTTGGGGCAAAGGCAGACAAATCAAATGCAATCGAAGCAAAAAGCAGGAGGACAGGCCCCCGAAGTGAAGTGCAGCTCCTGTCAGCAGGGCACAGCTCAGGGCACCGATAGCAAAGTGGCTGCTCTCAGCCACAGTCAGCGTTTGCTTATCAGCTCTGGCATGTTTTATCTCGGTGGCAGAAAGCTCCACCTGGGTTTAACGAGACCTCTCACACTGGCCTGAGGCAAAGTCACCATGGCTTGGTGACAACACAGCAGCCTCTTTAGGCTCCTAAGTCTCCTAAAGAGTCTCCTAAAGTCTCTCTGAAGCCTCCTAAACGGTGTCCAGCTGCTGGGGACGCTCCCTCGCGTCACCTGGAGGGCCGCGGGAGATGTGAGCAACACAGACACGCTTGAAAGAACTGTGCTGTGAGCAGAGAGCAGGAAGGAGAAGCAGCAGCCACGCTACAGCTGATGAGAACCAAAACCTACCAGGTGCAGCTACACAACTGAGGCAGCCACCCACAGGCACACAAAGAGGCCTAACATGGGGCTGATGAAACGCAACAAGCAAGGGGAAAACCAAAGTATCATCACAACTGTTCACTGCTTGGAGGTCATTTCCCCACATCACAGACTTCCCCCACTATTCTTAGCTGTTACCTACTGAGGTATGGCTCTGGTGTATGGCTCTAGGTCCATGCACTTGTTTCCAGCTCCTTCCCTTCGCTACTTCCTTCTCCATCCCATGCCCACCAGCTCAGTGCAACCTTCCTGTCCCATCTGCTCTCTCACACCTCTGGCCAGAGGCCAGACACCCAGCTCCTGCCTCCCTTTGCTCTGCCGGTACCCTCTTGGTCTCATCCCAGCCTTCCCACCCAGCAGCAGGCACGAGCCCTCCCCATGAGCCATTCACCGTCCCCCAGCACCCACGGGGCCGCACCAGCCTTCCCTCGCAGCGCTCGGCCAGGCCTCCGAGCAGAGGCAGGACTCAAGGCCAAGCGGAAGAGGCCGTCCAGGAAAACTGGACCTAATCTTTGAGGCTCCTTTTCCGTTCACTCTGCAAAGCAGCAGCAACCACAGGCACGTTGAACCATCACAGGCATGCCTTCCTTTTTGGAAAAGGACACGCATCCAGCCCACACCACCCCGAGGCAGGGAACCACGCCACCAAACCCCAGCAGCCGCTTTTTTCACCCATCTTGGGAGCCACCAGCTCCTCGGAGCATCCTTACCAGACTCGTTGCAGAGGTAGGAGTAAAACCCTTCAGCCTTCAGCATGATGAGCAGGGATCCCCAGCCCAGCAGGACAGCAGAGAAGAACAGGTTCTCGATGATGGCCGTGAATGCCATCCACCAGCGCCGGCGGTGGGCCGTGGCGAGCGTGGGTGCCATGGCTGCGTGGGAAGGGTGCCCTCGTCCAGAGTCTCAGCCTGCAGGGATCAGGACAACGACAGGAGAGGTCACAGACGTGGCACAGGCTGCTTTTAAAAAAAGTTTAAGAAGAGGGCGCTCCGCAGGAAGGCAATAAAGCCTGCCCGATGAATGAAAAGCACTCAGGTGTAAAGCTCATTTGTGCAGGCAGCGGCTTGCCAGGTGCCCTGGAGGGAAGGGGGAGCACAGGTGCCCTTGGTGCAGCCCCTCCAGCTCCAGCACTGTGCGCCAGAGGAGCGTTCAAGGGCTCCGTTCCACCTCCCGAGCAACAGGTATGAAAACACAGCAAATATCCCCTGCCCAGAGCCTGCTACCCCTTCGCAGCCCCATTTGCAGGGCAGCCGAGAAACACATGCAGCCCCAGCACCCCGACCTCCTGCTGCTTGGGGCAGAGGCTGGGAGCGGGGAGGCAGCCCCACAGCAGCTGTAGCGACCCACCAGCTCTGCTCTGCCCCATGGAAGGCACAGATCTGCCTTGGAAAGTGGCTGTGAGTGATGCCCCTGTGCATCTTCATATTGCAGGCAGCTCAGCAAGGAGCCCCTTTTTGCCAAACACCCGGCCAGGAGCGAGGCGGGACGCATCCTGCCCCATGCTAGCCCTGCAGATGGCTCGCCAGGGACAGCCCATGCTGTGCATGTGCCGCCCCGCGGATGCTGCGGCCGGATTAACATCTCCAGCTCCACCTGTCCATGTCCCCGCAGCCAACGAGAGCGAGCGGCAGCAAATATAGGAGCAAACCTGGCTTGGCTGGGGGAGCCCCGAGGCTCGGGGCTGCCCCTGGGTCTTACGGCATGTGGCCATTTTAGACGAGCTGGGTTTTTCCCCCCACCCTAAAGCATGCCCCGATCGGGTGCTATGGGGAAACGGGCTGGCTACCCAAGAGGGTCCCCGGGGGCTTTCCACGGGGCCGAGGTGCCACCACCCCCTTGCTTTCCAGCCCCCTGCGAGGGTGCCAGGAGGACAGGGCCACCCTGCAGCCACCCAGGCTGCCGCAGAGAGAGAGCCCCCTGCCCCCGGAGCCAACCTGCAGCCCCCCCAGGGCCACCCACCCACCCACCCAGGCAGCGCGCAGGCCCGCTGCCCCCAGCGCAGCCCGGACGTGCTTCCTCCACGCCTCCTCTTCCTCATCCCGTGCACCCGCGCGCCCACCGCCCCCAGCCCCGCTCCTCTCCGTGCTGCAGCCCCCCCTTGCCCAACACCCCTGGGGAACCCCGCTCTGCCCCCGCCAAGCCCCCTGCTCACCCCGCTCAGCCCCTACAAAGCCCCCCACGCACCCCGCTCCCCAAAAAACCCCCGTGCGCCCTCCTCACCCCGCTCCCTGCCCACGGATCGCTCCCACACCCCCCGCTCTCCCCCCATTGAGGAGTCCCCTCTCTCTCCAGCACCCCTCCCAGCGCAAATCCCCCCATACACCCCTTTTCCCACCCCCTCCAAAAAAATACCTTCTCACCCTCCTACCCCCAAACTGATGCTAACCCCACCCCGCTCTCCCCACACTCCCCCCCCCCCGGCTGCACCTCTCTGTGCCCCCAGCACCACCCCGAGGGGGGCACCCCAATGTGCGCCCCCCTCCCCCTTAGTGCACCCCATTCAAGCCAACACCCCCGGTGCAACCCTACCCGTGGCACGCCCGCTGTCCCCCAACCCCTCAGCGCAACCCGTTCTGCATCCGGCCGAAAACGAAGGGGAAAACGCGAAAATGCGAGAGCAGAAAAAAAAAAAAAATGGGGAAACGTGAAAGCAGAAAAATATGAAGGAGCTAAAATATATTTAAAAAATGAAAATAAAAAAAAATAAAATTAAAAATTAAAATTAAAAAATAATAATAAAATTTAAGATTTTTAAAATTAAAATCGACACCATCACCACCGCCACTCCGAGCATCCCCCCTCCCCCGGCCGCCCCCGGCCCGCTGCCGCTCACCCCGGCCCCGCTCCGCCGCTCGGCGCCGCCGCGCTCCCCCCGTGTTTTTATCCGCCCTCCGCAGCAAACAGCCGCCGCCGCCCATTGGCCGCCGCCGCCACCAATGGCCGAGCCGCCGGGACACGTGCCGGGCCCGGTGTCCCCCCCCCCGGTGTCCCCGGTGCCCCCCCCGGGCCGGTCCCGGTGCCGGTGAAGGCAGCGCGGGGAGCGCGACGCGCGCGGAGCTCCCCGGGGTCAGGCACGGGGGGGTAGAGAGAAGACACCCGCGAAGCTTTCCGGGAAAGGAAAAGGGGGAAAAATAAAATAAATTTTTAAAAAATAATAAAAAAAAAAAAGAAGAAAAAAAAAAAAAGAAAAAAAAATAGAAAAAAAAAGAAAAAAGAAATTAATAAAATAGAAAAAAAATAAAATGAAAAATGAAAAAAATGAAATGAAAGTCAAATATTTAAAATAAACATTAAAATAAAGTTTAAAAATTAATAAATAAGGTTAAAATTAAAAGATAAGATTGATAAAATCAAAATTAATAAAATTGAAATTAATAAGATAAAAGTTAATAAGATAAAAAATAATAAAAATAAAATTAATGAAATTAAAATTAAAACAAAATTGAAACAAGGTTAGAATTAAAAATTAAAGTAAGGTTAAAATTAAAACTTAAGGTTAAAATTAAAACTTAAGGTTAAAATTAAAAATTAAGGTGAAAAATTAAAAACCAACGCTAACATTAAAAATTAAAGTTGTAATTCTTATTAACTCTAAAATTGATGTTAGCATGAAAATTAACATTCATATTAACATTAAAATCAACTTTAATATCGTAATATTAACATTAATATTAAACATAGCATTAAAATCAGTATTAACATTAATATCACAATATTAACATCAATATTAAACATTAAAAAAACATTAAAGTCAATATTAACATGAATATTAAAGAACTGAGATGGGCGGTGGGTGCAGGATGCTCCCTCTCCCAAGCACCGTGGGGCTCGGAGCGCTGCAGCCCCCGGTGTCCATGGGGCCATGGAGCCGGGTGGCAGTGACAGAAGCGGCACAAGGATGAGGAGCACAGCATCAAGCCCTGGTCGGGCCCTACACTGCCTCGTGACCTGTTAGGTCAACTTTTAGAGCTGTGCTGCGCTGGGTCCCAACGCCAAGCCATCGCCCGTCGGCTCGCTCCTGCACCACAGCCACCCAGGGGTTTGGCCACCATGGGGCCGTTTTGGTGGCCAAACAAGCCCATAGCAGTTCCTGGGGGAGCAAAAGGGCTCTGGGGGGCTCGGTTGAGGGTCCCAACAGATGGAGGCTGAGGGTGCAAGCGTGGTGGGTCCGCACAGACGGATACCGCTGTGAAGAGTGGGAGAGGAAAGCCTTTGGCCTCGGGTGGAACATTGCAGCAGCGGGGCAGGGGGTTCGGCCAAAGCAAACAGCCAGAAAAAAGCCCAAGGAAAACAAAACAGCCGGGGCTGGTGGGGTGCCTGTGGCGGCCGTAAGGGAAGGCCGGGAGGGCATGAGGCCTGCGGAGACCTCGAGAGCCTAGGGGAAGCTGAGAGTGCCGCGGGGCTCTGTCTGTCTACGCTAGGAGGCAAAAAGAAGCTCTCAGGAGATCTGCTGCCCTCTGTAAAGACACCCGGGGAATGAGTAAACATCGTGGAGAGAAAAAAATAAAAGCTAAAATGAGGGCGAAGCTCAGCGCTGGCAAAGAGAGGCGTTTACACAAACTGGCCAGGGACAGGGGAGGCTGGAAGGGAGGCGACAGCTCCCGCCTGGGCTCACAGGGGTCTGTGGTGGGCTCTGGTGGTGGTCCCCGGGGTCCCCATCTGAGGACGGGTTGGAAAAGCAGGGAACAGCCCGGTGAGGTGTCTGCTCCTCCCTTGGCCACCAGGATGGACGTTGTTCGCCTTCCACAACTTGTGGAAGTTGTGGAACAGACGACAGACCCCGCAGCGGAGGAGGGCTGCAAGTGGGAAACCTCCTTGTGTGAACGTGGCGATCGGGTGGCTCACACCAGGGAGATGCTCCCATGAAAAGCAAAGGGAGAAAAAGCAAAATGCCCCGAACCCAAAATGGGCAGCACCAGAGCAGGGTCCGCACACGGAGATGCAACCTGCGATATGTGTGCCCCCAGCCCAGCCCGCACCCCCTCAGCCCTGCATCACCCCCCTGGGCCAGGATTAATTCCTGGGAGCACCGAATTACTTCAACAGAACCAGAAAATGGAAAAAAAAAATAAAAATAAATAAAACCCTAAAGGTAGGGGCATTCCTCTACTTCAGAGAATGTTTCTGGCCGTATATTTGATCTGGAGAACAGCTGGGAAACCAGGCTGCTTTGGTAACATTTAATTTCCAGTCAGAGGCTTTCATGCCCCTCAAAATAAGAGAAATACACACAACTGCTACCACCTAGATGCAACTAAATCCAGCTCATGCTGTGAATCCTCCGGCTCTTCAAGCACTCATTGTGCCCACCGACAGTCACAGGGCTCCCACAGAAATGCCATTTTCCACCCATTTTCTGTCCTTATTGGGGCCGGTGCAGCTCCTGGTGCACAGAGTGATGCTCATGGCCCCGTTTTGCTCGTGGATGAGCGCAGTGTGGATGACTGTGGCATCTTGTGGTGCTTCGGGGTCGTGCACCAAGCCAGTGCCATGCCCCATCCCGTTTCAGGTGCTGTGCCTCCAACACAGAAACCCACACAGCCAGAGCCGTGAAAGCCAGAGCTGCACAGATAACCCCCCGCAGACCCAGATATCCTTCAAGATAAGCAGCTAAAATTAATTTTCATGGCAGCCCGTTGTCTCACCCAGCAGAGCTCCATAAAATAATCCCTTCCAGCGAGAAGCACCTTTACAGCGAGAGCCACCAAGCGGCATCCCACTCCCCCCAGCAACCACAAAATGGAGCCCGTGGGATGCAGGGGGTGGAAAACAGCCCCAAAGCACCGCGAGCTGCTGGGGCTGCAGCTCTCAGCATCACCCGTCTCAGAGTTGGGGTCCTGCGTGGTGGGAAGGGAAGGGGGATAATGGGAAGGCTCCCTGTGTCCAGCTCCCTGCTCGAGGGGGACCTCGGCTCCCCCAGGCTGGGACTGACCCAGGGGGGTCCCGCAGGTCCCCGCTGCCCCCGGCCACAGGGCAGGACGGAGCTGGGAGCTCAGGTGGCCGCGGGGGTGGCTGACGCATCCTCACTGCCACTCACGGTCTCGTATTTGGGCTCTTCCTCAGGGGCAGGCTGGCCCTTCTTTTCCAGGCTCAGGGCCACCTCCAGGCTTTTGCCCCTCTCCATGGTATCGCCAGCCCCATCCTGAGCCCCGGCACCTTTCAGTGAGGCTGATGCCAGCGGGAAGGACTGTCTCTTCCCAGAGAGGTGCTGCAGTTTGCCAGGGCGCTGCTCACCTGCAGCCCCCGGGACACTCTCCCTCTGCTTGCAGCCATTTGCCGAGTCTCTGCGCTGCGCCAGGGCCCGGCGGGGTGGTTTTTGGATGGCTTCGATGCTCCTCCGCACCTTGGGCTCTTCCTTGGCAGCCCACCTGCCTTTCTGCAGGCTCCCCAGCCGCTTCAGCACAGCCTGGACCGGTCCCTCGCCACCACCCTCGGCTTTGGGGTCCTGCCCAGCTGTTCCCACCATCATGTAGATGGTGGTGACGTTGGGCTCCTTCCTCTTCGTGTCCCAGCTGCCGCTTTTAGCGGCCGCTTCCAGGGCTTCCACCCTCTGGGCCACGTGCCTGGTGCTGGAGACCACCCGCTGGCGGCCCCCTGGGGTGGCCCGGGGCGATGGCCGGTGGCTTTTGTCCCCCTTGGCGAGGGGATCGGGGCTCTCGTAGGCATCGCTGGCCGGCTGCTCAGTGGGGGGCTCATCCCCTGCTTCCCCTGATGGGGGGGATTGCTTGGCCCCCCCCCCACGGGGTCTTGGGCTTCCTCCCGGGGCTGGGGGTCTCCGCCGCACCAAATTTTGTCCCTTCGGCAAAGGAGACGGAAGGCCGCTTGGCCTTGGCGATGCTGGAGGTGCGGGGGATGGCGAAGGGCTGTGAGACGTCCTCAGAGCTGAAGGCGGCTGGGTCCGGGAGCGCCTCACCAGGGGGGGAGGCCCCGTCCTGCAGCTCTGTGCCCCCCAACAGCGGGATGCCTGCGGGAGAAGGGGGAGAGCTTCAGGGCTCAGGGACGCTGCTGTAATAGGGGTGTGCCCACACCGGGCACGTCCCAGCGCACGTCCCAGCATGGCCTTGGCTCGGCCTTGGGGAGAGGAAAGTAAGGGAATAAAACTAATGGTAGGCTGCACCTAGCATCCTTGGGGAGCCCAAGGACTGTAAAAGCGTGGGACGGGATCAGGGCAGCGCGGAAAGGCTGCAGGAAGAGGAGGAGCAGCTTCGTGGGTCACCTTCTCTGGGAGGGACGGAGTACTCAGGTCCCTCGTTGTCAGTGTCGAAGGAGGAGAAGGAGCTGTCCGAGACCCAGGCGGCCGAGGGCGACTCAATAAAGCTGGGGTTGAAGGGGATTTCTGCGTCGTGGTGGGAAACTGGGGAAGAAACAACAACCAGCTGAGGTCTGGGGGCGCAGAGCATCACCTGCCCCACGCTGTGCACAGGGGTAGTGCAGGTTCCCCCCACAAAAATGCTGTCGGCAGCTCCGCTTTCCTCACCCGTGACTTTGGGAAGTTTGTAGCCGCCCAGGGAAAAGCAGGGCATCATAGCGCTGAGGTTCGCCAGCACCCCCTGCACGTGGTGCTTCATCCTGGCCACCACATCATCATCCGGCACGGCCGCCCTGCACAGGAACGGGGGCATGAAGGCACAAAAGGGACGGGGTTTGGCAGCAAGGACCCCCTGCACACCCACCTGTCTCTAGCATCCGCGGGGCCGGCGCTGCAGCAGCAGCAGACGATGCAGAGCAGCAGCAGGAGGAGAGGGACGAGGATGGCGGCAGCCAGAGCCCCATGGTCCAGACCTGCATGGGAAAAAAGGGATCGGGGTGTCCGTGGCTGCACCACGACATCCCCGTCCCTGGCAAGGATGCTGCAGACCCCCCCTCGTTTGGATGGAGGAGGAAATGTGAAGCTGCTCTTACTCAGCATGCAGTCGCCCTGCACGGGGTGGCAGGGCCCTCGGGAGCACTGGCACAGGGAGGAACAGTTCACACCAAAATACCCCTCCGGGCAGGTGTCGTTGCAGCTGAAAGAGAAAAGAAAGGAGGGGAAATGCACCCGGGGACGGGGTGTCCCAGCCCTGCCCCGTTCCCTGCCTTACCTGGGTCCCCAGTAGCCGGCCTGGCAGAGGCAGGCACCCGACACGGGGTCGCAGCTCCCCCAAACACACTCGGGGCAGAGGAGCTGGCATCCATCCCCGAAGGTACCCGCGGGGCACGAGCTGTTGCAGCTGCCAAGACAAAGCGAGGAGGCCTCAGGGTGCTGGGACCTCCGCCAGGACCCATGACCACATCCAGCACCCAGGGGGCAGCGGGGGGTACCTGGGTCCCATCCAGCCCGGCTCGCAGTGCAGGCACGATCCGGTCTCCGCATCGCAGGGGTCCCCGTGCCGGCAGCGGGGGCACAGCTGGAGGCAGCCCTCGCCGTGGAAGCCGGGGGCGCAGCGCTCCTTGCACAGGGTCCCGTTCCAGCCAGGCTGGCATGCCAGGCAGAAGCCGTCCACGGGTGAGCAGGGCTGGCTGCGCTTGCAGCTCCCGCAGCTGCACGGGCACAGGGGTGGTGAGGCCTAAGCACCCCCCTCCCCCCAAAAAACATGGGGTTTCACCCGACGGCAGCATTCAGCATCAGTTTGGGCCACGGGGAGATGCCCCAGGGCAGGAGCCGAGCAGGATAAATGCTGCCTTGGGGCATGGTACTGAGGACGTCCAGATTTGGGGGTGACACCAGAGCTTTCCTCTACTTTTTAAGGGGCGACACCAATGCTGCATCCAACCAGGGCCGCTCGAACCTCCCCCTCCCCAACAAAATTCCCCATCCAGCCAAAGGGACGGACACACCCCATCGATTTTCCCCCAGCTCACCTGTGCACACACTGAGACCCGTATTTCCCCGCCGGGCAGGGCTCCCGGCAGCTCCTGCCCTGGTACCCGGGGACGCAGCTGCAGTGCCCGGTGAGGGGGTTGCAGGAGCCGTGCAAGCAGTCGCAGCGCCGCTGGCACGCCGGCCCCCAAAACCCGGCCTTGCACTCGCACTTGCCCGTCTCCTGGGCGCAGGGCGAGAGGTTGCAGGAGCACTTGAAGCTGCACCTCCTGCCCCACCAGCCCGGCAGGCAGCGGCAGTGCCCGGTGAGGGGGTCGCAGTGTGAGCTGGCGGCGTTGCACTGGCACTGCTTCTTGCAGCTGGGCGACCACCAGCCCGGCTCGCAGCGACAGGCGCCGCTCAGGGGCTCGCAGCGGCCGTGGGGCCCGCACTGGCAGGGGAATTGGCACAGCTCGCCCCAGCGATCGGGGTCGCACGTGCATCGCCCGCTCGCCGCCTCGCAGGTCCCACCGGGGTGGCACGGGCACCGCTGCTTGCAGTCCGGGCCCCAGTACTGAGCGGGGCAGCCTGTGGGGGGAAGGAGACAGCAGAGCCAGGAGAAGGAGGATCACAGGGAAGCCCCCCCAGCATCCCGGGGAAGGCTGGAGGAGGCGGGGAGCACTCACGGGAGCTGCAGTCTGCGCCGAAGAAGCCGGGTTTGCAGCGGCAAAGCCCGGGTTTCACGCACACCTCGTCCGGCCCACAGGAGTCCTCCCCTTCGCACAGTGCTGTCGGGGCATATCAACGTGTGCCAACCCCACCAGGGTGCCACCACGTGTGGTCCCCGCCACCTCCCACACCCCCAAGCCCACTCGCAGGGGGCTGGCACCCCCCTCCCCACAATCAGCACCCCGCTCCACACGCTCGGTGGACGGCCGGGGGCTCCCCACGGCACTGCAGGGATGATGGCGTGGAGGAAACTCCCAGCCGAGCGTGGGGACGAGGACTTTGGGTGTCATCCATCGGTGGCTTACCGGCCGTGCACTCCCGCCCTTCCTGCTTCCAGCCGGGGCAGCACGCCAGGCCCGAGGGGGGGCTGTGGGACAGAGCAGGGGCCATCAGCCAGGGACTGGGGGGACATCAGATGGGGACCAGGGGGGACTGGGGCTGGGTACGTCTGCATTCAGCTTCAGGGCTTTGATATGACAAAACTAAAGCGGCGTGCTCCCTCCCCAGGCTGAGCCTTGCACATGGGGAAGCCGCGAGGCCCCGGGGGCTTTGCTCCGGAAGGAAGCCGGGAAAATAGAAGGAAATTTAAGACGCTGTAGCCAGCATGGGCCGCGGGGCTGGTGCCGGGACAGGCACGCCTTGCGCTGCCGACACCGCGGCTACGGAGCCCAACCAGGGCCCCGACGCTTTGGGAGAGGCTCAGAGCTGTGCTGGTAACCCCCAAAAAAGGCACCAAGGCATGGCGTTGATGGAGAGATCAACAGGAGAGGCAACGTAGCAGCAACGGGGCAGGGATAGTGCCTCCCAACGCCTTTTAGGATTTGATTCCATGATGTTTCTGGCCTGGTGAGCGTTAGAATTGTTGCCAACACTCCCAAAGCCCCACCGTTGCCCCCAAGCTCTCTTGGTACGCAAGAAATAACCCCACGGAGAAGGGTTTTGGGGGCCTGGAGCCCCCTGGCATCATCCTGCTCCCTGTTCCCACGCAGCGCCAGGCTGCAGCTCTCCATCCATGGAAGGCCGGACCGAGGATCCCACCCTGCTGCCACCCGAGGGTCCTGGGGATGAGGTGGCACCCACCTGTCCACCTTGCAGACGTTCCTGCCGTCGGGGTCGAGCTCCTGGGCAGAGCCCTGCACCCACAGCCACAGCTGCAGGCACAGCAGCGGCCGGGCGCTCGCCATCGTGCCGGGGCGCGAGCGCCGAGGCTGCGTCTGTCCGTCTGTCCGCCCGTCCCTTCCCTCTCCCGCGGCTCGGCCTCTTCCTCCCACCAGCCTTGGGTTTCTTCCTGAGGAAACGCGGGAGGAGGCGCCCCGATCCCACGTCAGGGGTGCGCAGGGAAGGAAGGAGCTGGGAATGTCACCGGGCGGGCTATTTTTGGCCTTCGCTGCCAAAAAAAATGGGTGGCCCGGGACTCAGCACCCCAGGCGGGGAAGGGCACCCACCCAACATCTCCCCTCCACCTGCTCCATCGCCCCCCAAAGCTGCTTCATCCGATGTCCCCCACCCCAGCTGAGGCATCCATCTGCCCCCTGTCCTCCTGCTGTCCCCTCAGGGTCCCCACGGCCCCCCGGGGCACACGGCGGGCCCCAGGCTGCCCTTTGAACCAGCCAGGGGCCAGGGCCCGCGGCCACTGCTGGCCCCCGTCCCACCGTCCGCGTCCCCAGGAGCTTTGTGTCAGCAGATGCACAGGAAACACCTTTTTCCTACCCAAGCCTGGCTAGGGGGGTGGAATCCAGACTGGAAGCGTGGTGCTCCCCCGGCCATACAGGATTTAACTCCTCTGTACTCGGTGTTGTGGTGGCTGGAGCACGCCTCGCTGCCACTGTCCCCAAGCCAGCTGCCCGTAGGGGCTCTGGCACCGTGCAGCAGGCTGCAGCCCTTTGCACCCACATACAAAAAGCCAGATTAACTGGGGAACGGCTCCCAAAACCCTTCCCCAGGCTCCTTCCAAAGCAACGACAGAGCAAAGGTTGCAGCGGGTGCCTCATCGGAGGAACAAGCACCCCATTTATTTCTGACTCCGGTTCTAGATTGAGGAATTACCAGGCTCACAGGGAACCCATGCCCCCACGAGCACAGGGATTGCCCAGGTTTTCCAGTTGCCAGCAGCAGGAACAAGTCCCGGTACAAAACCGATTCACCCCGCGTTGGAAACGTGCACGAGGGGCACTCGCTGCGCCGCAGCCCCACGGCTCCTGAGCGCCAGAGCACCCGGACACCCAGCCCTCACCAGTGCAGCATGCTCAGCCCGCTGCGGGCACCCGCAGGACAGTGCCCAGGCAGCCCGGGCACTCTTCCTCCTTCTTCACATTGCAGGGATAAGGGGAGGCACGGTCGGAAAGGGGGGAAAGAAAATACCCACGCAGGGCAGGATCCGGTGACAGGCCCCTGGGCTGTGGCCACCGTGGGGTGCTGCAGCGGGGAGCGGGCACGCACGGAGCTACAAGCAGGGAGAAGCACGGAGCAGTACTCATAGGTGCTGAGCTGCCCCGTGCCGGCTGAGCCCCCCGGCTGCCCCCACTGCTCCGTGCCCACGTGGCTCCTGGCGGTTCTGGTTCCAGTGGGGTCAGAGGGGTGACGATGCTCTGTGCGGGCCGACTGCCCGCTCGCCTTCTCCCACCGTCTCCAGCTGCGTGTCGAGCGAGTCGATGATTTCCCAGGCTCCGGAGCAGCTGGGCGCGGGGGGGTCTTTGCTGCTGCCCTGATACCAGAGCCCGAAGCTGCGGAGAGAGCAGATAAGGGGCGTGGGGGAGAAGAGCTTCCCAGGGAAGCGGCCAGATCCCAGCCGCCCTTCTGCATTGCCCAGCTGCAAGCCCCCTGAGAAGGCAGCAGGGTCTGTGGCAGCCCAGGGAAAGAGAAATCCCCCAGGAACCAAGCAGTCCAGCTCTGCAACAGCACCCCGGGGCGGGCACCGAGCTCAGCTGGTGTTGGGTTCACAGCTGAGCCCAAAACGAGCTCCCTGCCAGCACAGCCACCCGTCCTCACCAGCACCTGATGTGGGAGCGAACTTACAAGCTCCTGATTTTGGATTCGGGAGGCTGACCATCCACACAGTCTGCGCTGCGAGCCGGGAGCCAGGAGCCCTCGTCTTCCTCGCTGCAGGACAAAGGAAGGGACAAAAACCTGGCTGAGTCACATGTAGTAAGCACCAGAGCCCCCGAGGCACCCGCCATGCCCCAGCACCACGTGTAACGGGCAGCCACCGCTGCCTCTGCCCTGGCTGTGCCACAGGAGCAGCTCAGGAAGAGCCCTCCTGGCATTTTCTGCCTCTTATTTCAGGTCTCCATCGCTGCCTGGTGGGAAGGACCTGCACCCATCTTTTCCTCTTGCTCCCACCCCGCTCTGTCCTGTGCTTACTCTCCAAGCCCTTGGCACCCACACAGCCAAGTTCACATCCCACAGCCAGCCACGTTTTTGTGGCGAGCACAGCCCTGGCACCGCAACCTCAGCCCCCAAATCTCTCAGCTATCAGCTCCAAACCCCCGGTGCTCGCTCAGCAGACGCTGGTCCCACATTGCCACAGCTCACGCCAAGTCCGTAGGCAGCTAAACCTGGCACACCACTCGAGGGACCTGAAGCCACTGCTGATGCCTCGGCTGGGTGCCGGGGGGAAATCCCCAGCCCTGCAGAGCCCCCAGCTCACCCAGGGTCTGCACCAGCTGGACCTTGGGGACGCAGTGGGAACCAGGCAGGCCCCGCGGGACAGCGGGTGACCCCCAGGAGAGGAGGGCAGGGCAGGAGCTCACATGGTGGCAGCTGGCTGGGGCTGGCAGGGTGCGAGCAAAGCATGCAGCTCCCTGAGAGTGCAAGTGAGCAGCATTTTTAGCAGGAGGAAAAACAAGCTGTGCGGAGCTGGGGGAACCCCCACGCTCCTGAAAATCCCGTTCTGCCTCTCCGAGGGCGCTGCAGGTAGCACGTAAAGGTTTCAGGTAGGTGGGGAGAACCTATCCCTACCCTGACTGGCCTGGCCCGGCAGGTCCCAGCCAGGAGCACCGAGAGCATCCCTGCCCTTCCCTGCCTCTTGGAGCTCCGAGCGGCACCAACCACCTCCTCCTGTCCAAGCAGCAGAGCCAGGACCCATGAGGGATGCCAGAGCAGGGAAGTGGTCCGGCTGGGAGTCTCAGCTCCAGCCCTGGAGCACTCTCAGGGTTGTGCAAACCCCCCTGAACCTGGGCCCAGGTGCCAGGAGTCCTTAGTGCAAGCAGCAGCAGCAGGTTTCAATAGCACAGAGGAGCTCAGCCCCCTTCAGACCTTTATTAAAGCCCCGAAAGCCAGTGAGATACGTCCCCATGCGTCCCCCGATGCCACAGAGCAGCTTCAGCGCAGGCTTAGCCGCCTGCCTCAAGCGGGGCTGGTACTCGGAGGGTCCTTCCCCTCCCCATGGTGAGGAGTCTGCTGGAGCCAACACTGCCCACAAACTCACAGAGCCTCCAGGAACATCTCTACCGTCATCTCCAAGGGCTCTCTGCTGGGTGGCCTCTGACCACGCAGTGCAGGGATCATCCCAGTGGTCCCAGCACCGCCACCGTCCACGCAGGGACGAGTGGCACTCGGCCAGGGAGCAGGCGTGTGACGGGTGACAGGGACATGCGAGAGGCGGCAAAGAGCCCAGCCCCTGCAGCACTCCCAGGGCTGAGCCAGAGCGAGACATCAAGCACAGACAATAAACCTTTGATCTCTGGAAGAAGGCAGGGATGAAGCAGGGAGCCCAGGGGAGTTCCCTTGCAAGGTGTCGTAGCGCAGGGAAGCACCAAACCGGCCGGCCTCCACCCCACTCAGGAGACCTCCCCGTCCTCAGACTGGCCGGACTCACCTGCTCGCCGACTCCTCCGCCGTCCCCAGCATTTTGGCTCGGATTTTTCTTTTCTGTCTTTTGATTGTCGACTTCATTGCATCCAGGAAGAAGCTGGGAACTCTGTCTTCATTCAGCAACTCCCTGATGGAGAGAAGGCGGTGGTTAACTGAGAGCCTTGTGAAGAAATCCTGCCTTGATGGTGCCAGGAGCAGCCAAAGGAGGCTGTCCCCTACAGGGACAGGAGGCACCCGGCTTGATTCCCTGAGCCACCAGGGAAGGTCTCACCGCTGGTAATAGGCCAGCTCTTCCTGCACCAGGAACAGGTTGGTCTTGAGCTCATTCCGTTCCTGCAGGATCTGCTGCAGCTCTTCCCTGGAGAAGCAGCAGTGAGCAGGGCTCCTGCCTGCGTCCTGGGGCTGGGACTCCTCGTCAGGCAGTGGCTCTCCTTCCTGGGGGACGGAGAGGGTGAGCAGGGGGACACAGACCCTAAAGCCCTGCTCTCCCTTCCCGTTGCCACGTGTGACAAATGACAACCCTTCCTCGGCCACTCCGAGTCCCCCGTGGGCAGCAGCTCACCGGGCTGGGCTTTGGCTGCGGTGCCTCAGAGGCAGCCCTGCTCCTCCTGTTCATCTCCCTCTGGGTTTGCACCACGACGGCCTCCAGGTCCGACTTCTTCTCCAGCGCGCTCTTGAGCTGCGCCTGCACCACGGCCACCTTGTGACGCAGGTCCTCGTTCATGGACATGAAGCGGTGCAGTTGCTCCTGCAGCTGGAAAGCCCACGGGAGCCCCGAGTGAGGCACAACGGCACCGCTCGGCCTCCACCTGGGCCACCAGCGCCTGCACGGCATGGGAAAGGCATCTGCCCCAGCAGGATTGTGACACCGGCCCCAGGGAGGGGACATGGAAGCAGGTCCCCAGGCCCTTCACGCCCTCCAGTTCCTCCGCGCTCACCGCCTCCGTGTCTCGGCTCTTGCAGACGATTTCGTGGGCTTGGGCACGAATCTCGTCCCGCTGCTTGTCCACCACCTCCTTCAGCCGCAGCATCACCTCTCGTTCCTTCCGTGCCGTGCTGTCTGCGCCCAGACGCGGGGGGACGGGCGTGAGCAGCTCCCAGGAGCCAGGGACACCCTTGTGCCGGCACCCTGTGTCCGTCCCCACCACCCTCCTGGCACCCACTGGGATCCCAGAGCCTGCGGGCACCTCCACCTCCCTGGCACGAGCTCCTCCCAGCCCACACAAGAGATATTTTGTCCCAAACCCTTCACGCGTGCTTAATATGAAAGGGTTGGGGGGTCCTGTGGCTCACACAAGCCAGCACTCATGCTGTTAGGACAGGGCACCCGCAGGGACAGCCGGTGGTGGCAGGGCACCCCGAGCCCGCCGGGACACCCACCTTCCTGGGACTGGCTCTCGGCAAGCTGCCCCAGGAGCTGCTGGTTCTGCTCCTCCAGGTGAGCCAGGCGGCCACGCAGGGCCCGCTCCCGGCGCTCGGCCTCCCACAGCCTCTGCTCCAGGTCCTGGGGGACAGGGACAGCGGGGTCAGGGCCACCCCTGGGGGATGTGGACAGCTCGGTCTGAGCCACCCCAAGGGGTTGGGGGACAGGACACAGCCAGGTGTGAGCCAGCCCCAGGGGACAGCAGCGTCCCCCAGGGGATTCCTGCAAGGACAACCGCCACCACGGAGGGGACCCATCACAAGGAAGAAGGGCCAGGCCAGCCACCTGCCCTCGGGGACATAGCAGAGGGGTCAGCACCTCCCCAGAGGGCCAAAGGGCCCCTGTCCGGGCGCCACCAGGAAGGGGACCGGGGCCAGGCCACCACTTCACCCAGGGATCCCATCGGCACCCCGCTCACCTCCGCGTCCTGCCGCCCGGCCGGCGGCGCCTCACCCTCAGAACCTGCCGGTGTCACCGGTGCCACCGGGGCCACCAGCGCCTCCAGCAACTCCAGCAGCCGCACAACTGGCGGCACCAACCCAGCCACGGCGTCGGGCCCAAATCGGCCCGAGAGGCGGCGCAGCTCGGCGCCCAACGCGCTCGCCATGCGATAGACGTGCGGTGGGGCCAAGCGGCCCGGAGGTGTCCGCCACAAGGGCTCCGAGCCCCGCGGAGGCTCCGCCATCGGCCGCCACCGTCCCGGACGCGGGCCCCACGCTCGCTCCGCCCCGTCCCGCCCCGTCCGGGGCCGCCCTAGCGAGGCGTTCACCTTAGTTAAAAAAAAAAAAAAGGATTTATTAAAGCCACTCTACAGACGGTACAACCACCGAGACATCGCGTGCGGGGTGAAGGGCAGACGAGGGAGGTGTGAGCACGGGAAAAGCAGGGAGAGGCTGTTGAATATCAACAGTACTAAGAGTGCCGGGGGGAGCAGGGCTAGGCGTAGAGGTCCTCCCGGTCGGCGGAGTAAACCTCCCCCTCCTGCAGCAGGGCAAAGTTGAGGAAGTGAGAGGGGCGATGGACTTCGTGGTAAAACTCCTTGGGGTTGGCGAGCTGCAGCTCGTACTTCATGTTGGGGTCGTGGCGAACACCTGGAAGAGAGAGTCAGAGCTGAGCCAGTGCCTCTGCCTTCAGCTCCCTCCCGTACCCCTCTGAAAGCCCCTCCTGCCCTCCCCATCCATCAGGGGCTTAACGAAGCCCTCTGCCCTCCCAAGAGGATTCTTAAGCAGAGCATGGAAGAAGTTTTAAATCCACAAGTCTCCACACTTTGTGTTCCATGGCTCCCTCCCCCAGAGACTTACAGCTTCCCCCCAGTCTCCTCACTCCCTGATCCTTCTGCAGCTATGGTTGACCAAGCTCACGTCCTCCTAGCAGGGCTCCCTGCTACCCCCCATGCTGGGCACAGCTTCCCTCCCCCATCATCATCTCTTCTGCCTGACAGATATTAATTATTCAGTGGCAATACACCAGACACAATCCGGAAACACAAAATGGTCTCGCGTCTGATTTCTCCCCCGCATGTTTGCTCTCTTGCTGCCTCAAATCATGAAGAACTGACAACCCCGTACTGGTACCAAGGAAAGGTCAGACCACAATGCTAGTATCCCTGCCAGCCGCTCAGAGGAAGGTCAAGCTTCACAACATGCGAGGAATGCTTCCCCGAAGGAGCCATTTCCTTCTCCTCCCCAAGCTGCTCGCGTTGCCTCCCTTCCTGTCCCCTTCCCGGGGCTCACCCATGAAGTTGTAGTTCCAGGACCCTTGCGCTGGAACCATGAAGAAGCCGAGGAAGCGATCTGAGAGCAGCATCTGCACCCTCTCGTAGTGGGATGGCAGGTAGCCCTTGGGGTTGTTCCCTTTGTCCGTGTTCTGCCTGCCCCACTCGTAGCCGCTCGGGGTCAGTTTGTAGGCTGTCAGGGTGCAGGAGCCCGGGGTAAAACTGAAAGGAGAGCAGGGAGATGACGCAAGTCGGATTAATTTGGGACAGAGGGAAACAAGAAATGAGCAAACGCTCCCTTTCTGGCAAATTTTTAGTTTGAGACTTCAGCACGATCCCAAGAGCTGCGCCCACAGGCCCCCTCAGCAGCCTGGCTGCTCTCTGCCCTGGCACAGGGGACACAGAAGCCCTGCTGCCCCTCACCTGCAGGTGATGATGATGGTCTTCTCCCCGTCCCAGGAGGGGTTGTCAGCCATGACCTTGGCATGGGTGGTGACATCCTGTGGTGACAGCTGCGGGGACTCATTGGGCTGGGTGTGAATCCACCCCAGAGGTTCCATTTCCTGATAAAAAGAAAAGTGAAAATCAGTTACTTTACAAAAAGAAACTGAAAGCCAGGAGAGAAGCAAAAGCTGTTTAAAAATAAGACAGCTTCACGCACGGTACAAGGTACACGGGGACTAAAGGCTTCTCCCTTCCACCTGATCCCAGATCAGGCG
Organism: Nettapus auritus; assembly: GCA_011076525.1. NCBI lineage: Eukaryota > Metazoa > Chordata > Aves > Anseriformes > Anatidae > Nettapus > Nettapus auritus. The sequence goes on from CM021783.1 coordinate 6,222,976, forward strand.
GATTTCAGGCTGAGCCACTGAAGCCCCGCGTCCACAACAGAACAAGGGCACCCTGCAGAGGTAACCGAGGCGAGTGCGTCGGAGCTGAGTGTGGCAGCAACATTCTCCCATCGCCTTAGGTCTCTGTTACGGAGAGGGTGATCTTCCACCCTCCCTAGGAGCAGCTCAGCTCACCTTGAGATACTCGTGCTGCGGCAGCTGCCCCGGGAGATGCACGGTCTGGTGTGTTCCCCACTGGGGCACCATCACGATGCACCGAATCTCCTTCACTTGGGGGTTGTCGGGAGGGCTCACTCCATACAGGTAACCGGCAATCTAGGAACACAAAAACAGGCTTTATGAGCCCAGAAGAGACCTCCCTGAAACCACGTAAGGGTCAGTGGGCCTGTCCTTAGGTCCTGTGGCAGCTATTTCTTGTTCAGCAGGTCCTCACTAGAAGAGAAGATCATAGTTTCGTTCTGTGCTGAGTTTTCCCCCAAGTCTGGCCACAGGGAGCCTTCAGGACCTGGCTAGAACTAAAATGTGCTCAGCTAATATCAGCGGTGTCTACCTCCAGCCTAGAGACAGCAGCAAGCTCCCAAGCCCTCTGCCCTGGGAGCTGACTGCCCAGGACTGGTGTGTGACCCAGCAGCAGGGAGAACGACCACAACACTTGTTGCACGCTCACCTGTGCCCGCAGATCTGAGATGCAGATGAATTTCTTCAACACGTTCTTGGGAAGAATGTACGTGTAGCCTGTTTCCTTTATATCGTCTGATGAAACGTAAATGTGGTTTGTTCTCAGGTGGAGGTTGGCAGCTGAAATTGCTCTGTAAGAGGAGACAATTATTACAGGGTGCACGGGTCCTTCCTGAGCACTCCGACCTTTTCCACTGCTGTCTGCCTCCCTACCTGACTCGCCACTCGGTCTTGGAGGAGAAAGTCTGGGTTTCATAGTTGCTGGTGGTGGAGGTGATGATTTCGTCTCCGTGTTTGTTAACGGTGCGGGTCTGCGTGGCTGTCAGTTGCGACTGCTCCTTGGTTTGCTTCTCAATTTCTGCAATCTGCTGTCTCTGCTGAGAGGGGGCAGAGATCTCCATGCCCAGGATAATGTCTCGGATCTCCGATTGTGTCAGGGATGCAACATTCACGCTGAAAGATAAAATTCACTCAAGTCAGGCAGCTCAAAATACATGCCGGACCCTTCTCAAGAGGGCACAAGCTTGGAACACCGAGTCAGGACACTACAAAAAATGAAACCACAACATTTTAGGCAAGAGGAACCAAATCACACGATGCACAGATCAGAAATCACAGACCAATTATTTTTATCTGCCTTTCCAGAAAGCGATTAATGTAATCGATTTTCCTACAACTCTGACAGTTATTTCCCAAAGCCTTTCAAAGTCTTCTATCTGCACGAGGAGTGCTCTGGCCACGCAGTATTTAGAGCAGGAAGGAAAGGCTGACAGGATTACTGCAGCAGGACAGTGGCTTACTTGTTCTTCTTGCCATAGTCAGCAAGGATCAGATCTTTCAGCTGCACCTCCACCTTGATCCATTCCTCGTCTGTCAGGGTTGGCCAGATGTGGTGAGGCTCCGTTATGGTTGTCTTGTCTGGTTTCAGAATCACTTTGGCTCGATCATTATTCACATGTAATGCCCGGAGAATCAGAATCAAGCGGGAGAACGCCTTAGAAAAGAAAAAAGATGCAGCTAGTCAGAAAACGCACTGTTTTTTTTTTTCCCTTTTCACACCACTCATCTGTTTGGACACACTGACAGTATGAGAAGTGCCAGTGGAATCAATGTGAAGAAAAATCCAGGGAAACCAAGAGCTCTTGAGTAAAGAATAGGGAAGGACTTTTGAAACCTTGGCTTTTGGTTTGTGTATCGGTGGTGAAGCAAAGTACAGACTATGCACGTCCTCACCGTGTAAGAAGAGATGGTTTTCAGCCAGTCATCGTAAAGATTGAAGAGAACCATCTGGGGTTCAGTAGCCTTCAGGATGAGATCACCAAACTTCTCCACTTTCAGACAGGCCTGGAAAGGCAGCTGCAACTCTGAGCCTTTGATCACAATATTGGGGAAATCCAGCAAGTGCACCTGGAGTTTAGTGAGAAGAGGAATTAACTCAACTGTTGCAGAACATTGGTCCAGATTAAGACTTTCACAGGAACGCAGAACTGTTCTGCAACCTCCCAAAGATTTTACAATGTCCCTAAACAACAGCGTGCACGTTGTTACCTCGAGTGGGTCCAACATGCCCTTTCGAGTCACTATGATCTGTTTAGGCTGCTCCTCCACGGGAAGCGATCGAATCAAGGCAGCCACTTCTTCTGCAGTCTTCCACTTGGCCAGCTATAAAAAGACACCAGGGTTAGAAGAATACCTCCCTGCTAACAGCAAAGTCTCCGTACTTCTGAGAATGAGAGAGGCTCAAACCAAATCCTAAAAATACATCAGAAATGTATGGCTTCTTTCAGATCAGTGACAAGGCCGAGCATTTCCCTCTCCCTGACCACAGAGGGCAGTTCCCATTCCTGAAGCTGTTACTCCTGACTGGCTAAGAAAAAACAGCCGATTGTACCACCTCCCTGGCTTCATCACCTCAGTGTCTTTTCGCTACACTGGATATTTGTCCAAGAGCAATGTGATTTGCTCTAACAGTCAGCACCGTGCTGTTTCTCAACTCCTGCTTGTCGACATAGGCTCTTTACACCCCCGAGCCTCAAAAACCTTGCAACATCATCGCCTGCATTCTTACTTCTTTATCCCATGCAAACGCTTGCCAGAGCACAGGTTACACTCTTGCAATTGGAGCTCCAAACCTGTTGGGAGGCAGGAAGCTAAACACCCTCACGATGCCTTCTACTCGACTGTGTATTCCAAGAAACCAGAGCCCAGCCCTGCCTCACTGCCCAAAGCACAAAAAGCAGGCAGGCCCCACCTGTCCCAGACGTTTCTGTCCTGCCCACACAGATGTATGGATGATCTTCAGGAAGAGCTGTCCGGTCCTGGGATTGAAGATGAAAATGGCTCCGTTGATAGGTTTTGTAGTCAAATTCCCTTCAAAGGTCTGAGGAAACAAATGAAAAGTACAGTGAGATGAATGCAGCCTATCCACAAACACAACAACTGACTTGCTGTGTGCTTTGAGCAAGAACTGCACCAGAAATTCAAGAGCTGCTCTGTGCAGACTGCAAAAAAATGGGTCCATGCTGACCCCTGGTTTTCCAGCACGCATGCCTCCACAACCATCCCCGGCACAGGACATTCACAGTCCCTGTTCTTTCCCCCTGAAGGTGCACCCTTGGCCTCACCTTGTGAATGGTCACTCTGTACACGTTGGTGTCATCCACAAACCAGATGATCTGGTTGGAGAAGAGCTCTCCATAGTTCTGAGAGGAAAGGTACGGTTCTGTGGGCTCAGAGGAGTACAGCTGCAGCCCCTTGCGGATTCGTTCTCTCAACACGTACAGCGCAGGATTTGCTTTCATAATTTTGGCCATAGCCTGCTGGATCAGAGGTTTGCTCCCAGGGAACCAGTTCCCGTAAGCACTGAAAACAGAAAGAAACAGTTGTTGCCATCAGCTCTAAGATGAAGCAACAACAGCTATGCACAAGTCTTGCCATGCAGCAGCCAGGCTCCTTTCTGCGGGCTGATTACTAACTTCTCTTGTGATGTCCTTGGAGCTGTTCACCTACGGCTTTTCCCTATGCTTCCTCTCACTGAGAAGCCAGAGTGCACGTGTTGTAATCTCAGAAAGGCTTCATCTCCTCTAATTGTCCCACTGGAGAAGTCTGCTTTAGGTGACATGTAGTCCTAGTTCCCCCAAAATGAAGAACAGTTGCCCCCTTTCGCAGACAGCTTTTAAACAAGGCCTGTCCCTGAACTTCAGGAGGAGTCTGGCAGAGAACCCCTAAAAACACGAACGATTAGTGAACTGGGAGGACTGAACCATTGTTACAGCAGACATCAGACAACCCAGTCGCTGCCTAGACGCCTCATCCTGTTCAGTGCATACTTCCAGCTTCTACCTTTTCCCTCACACTCTTGCCTGGACTACAGCCCAATCCAGAGACGCACTCAGACTCATCCAGGAACTACCAATTACAGTTAAAACACAGGCGGTGCAGATCTTACCTGTGCAAGTTATAGGCCAGATCGATGGCAATGAGCACACCGGTGGGAGACGGATAGATACTCATGTTGTCTGTAGTGTAGTCCAGGAACTTGGCTCTTGCGTAGCGCTCAATATCATGGGAATCATAATCTCCCCAGCGCAGCTGGATATCAATCCAGTACTTCTGAGTGGTGGTGCTGTCCATCACATCTCTGAGGAGAAAGCAAGGCAGAATAATTTATCTGGCACAAAACTCTCAGGCAGTTGCTACTTGTCTCTTTGGCAGAGAGCAACTGCTACCAAATCTGATCAATGAAGCCAGCTGCTATCTGCGCACGCTCCTGAAAAGGAAGTTTCCACTGCTCTCTTCACACAGCATCTGAATGCAGAAGCTGTTAACAATGCTACACGGCTACTCATCTACTGCACAATGAGTGTCTTCTACCCCAGGGAACGTCTGGTGAGGATTCAGTTGAAGCGAACACAGCACAGATGCAGATAAGTGTCATTTTACTCCACACCGTGGTCCCAGGATGGCACAGCTCCCTGGGGTTTCTTGAAGAACTATTCAGAGCTCCTGAGCTCTGGCTCAGGGTAAAGGGCAAATGGAAGAGGGATGAGCAGCAGAGATGCTCTTCGTGTTTTCCAGAAGGCGGTGCTAGAGGTGCACCGACCATCCACACAAACTAGCCCTGCACTTTGCAAGGTGTGATTGTCCTCCTAGGTCCCCAAAGAAAACCAAAGGTGCCCAAGAGAGAGGGCCTTTAGCTCAGGATGACAGCCTCAGCAGCTCTTCTCTGCAGCTAGATCAAGGAGAGATAAGGGGAAGCACTTACTTGGAATCTGCAAGCAACGATGGACGTGACACGTTCCACTTATAAGAAGCAAAGAGAAGGATATCTGCACATGAGGAATTCATCTTGTACGACTTCCTGGGATGGATCGTCTCTTTCTGCACTGTCTCAATCTCCAGAGCATCCAGCTCTTGATCAAACACCTGGGGGAAAGGCAGTCAAAGGTGAACTGTGTTCAAGCAGTCTAGCTAAAAGAGTCTATCCTCAACATGGACCTAGGCAGATGCCCAGGAAAATCCAGTTTCCTCCCCTTCCCTATGGAACTGCAGGAGGAGTAGCCTTGTTACTGTTCTGAGCAGGAGGCTGTTGGTACACAAGGAGCATCTGCATCGCACAGAAACAAACCTAGTTAACGTTCTGCTCACCTGACACAAATCCATTACAATGCTCTCATGGATCTTCTGCCACAAGTGAGCTCGGAAAATCTGAATGAGAGAAATCTTCAGCGTGGGGATCTTGCCATGCATAAAGATACCTGTCAAATCCAGCTGCACCTGAAACCCAACGTACACCTGCAAAGGGAAAACAGCTGTGAGAACAGGCAACGGCACAACTGGCCAAGTTCAGAGAACAGAACTGCTCCTGTTGAGGAGGCTTACATCTACAGTTCATTGCAAGAGGAGTTCTGAAGGATTAGTTTACTGCTCTCAACTCAGTAGAAGTTTCTATAGGCAAGCTCTGGATACTTACATTGGCTCTGTTAATGGTAGGAGACCACCATAGAGTGAATCTTCTGTTTGGAATTTGATTCAAACCAGATCTCTGGGCATTTGTCAGCTTCTTCCACTTCATGGACTCCTCAAAGCCACTGGCCTTCTCCCTAGAAATGACAATCAGTTGCGTCATCACAGCTGACTGCCACACACCACATATAACAGAGGCACAGAACAAGCACACCATGAGCGAGAAAGACGTGCTCCAGGCAAACAAATTTCCATGGATTCACATGTGAAAATTCAGTTACAGCACAATTCCGGGTACCCTCACAACTGAGCTATACAATGAACTTCTGGAAAACAGAACATGCTCACAGCAGCATCAGTACAGCTTGACCAAGAACTCCTCGTGGTGCATCACTAAGCTCCAGTTCGCACGACAAGGCTCGATTAAGGTTTCTCTTACCAGAACAGACCCTCCCACGTGGGGAAGTAAGTGCCCTTGAAGAGAGTGTGCTCCAGGATGCCCTCCACTCCGCCAAGTGCCTGGATCATATCCGTGCGGTAGTTGTTCAGGTTCCAGAGCTTCCCGTCGTGGCGCTGATGTGTCCACCAGAATGGGTTCTGCTTCAGGACCTGCAAACAACAGCCCGCTAGTGAGCAGCTCTGTATTCAGATCTGTTAACTGTGCTGTGTTAATTTTAGGAACCAAGATGATGATGCCAGCTAACAAGTAAAAAGCCTCACATAGGCGTCCCAGAAGACACAGCTCATCTACAACATGAATTCAGTCAGTGCTAGAGGGCAACGCAGACTGGGCAGCATCTAAGATCAAATCTGAACTTTACACTTAGCCAGGGAAATTCCCTGTCAATACCTGATACTGTTTGAAGTCAGTCCTGACTCTCCATCCTTTATCATAAGCTAGGGTGTGCCGGTCCTTCTGGAAAAGCGTGTTTATACGAGGAATCCCCCGGTCCCATGAGTCCTCCAGATCCTCCAGTGTCAGACGCCTGAAGAAAGAAAAGCCCCCACACTTTGTTACCTCTCCATTTTACGACAATGCATTAATGAATATTTCAGTTGATGAGATCACAGAAATGATACAGATCTCGGGGCTCCAGCAGGAGGTTCTAAAATGCCAAGCACTCGGGCTCAAAGCGCCCACAGCTTTCGCTATGAACAGGCTGATGTCAAACAGCCAAAAGGAAAAGCTTGCCCTTGTAAGTGAGCAGAACTAGCTGTGCAAATGGGTCTGATGTCAGCTTTTCCTGGCACCATCTGGCATTATCATTTATTTTAAACTGTGCCATGGGTGTACTATCTGTTTGCAGAGCCCGTGCCTCCTCCAGAGGTAAGACTGCAGCTCTGCAGGCAGCCTGTAACATGTATCACAGACCCAGCAAGGTCTGCAGAACCCGGAGACAGTACCAGACCTCACACCACTGCCTGCCCCCGCCCGGCTGAGACGTGATCGTCGCACGTGGAAACGTACCTGTTCTGGGCTATAGCCTCCTGTCGCTTGAGGGCATATTCTGCCCATACTCTCTGCGAGTCGATGAATTCACTCTCCCATGGCTGGATGTAACGATACAAATTTGGGATGAGCTGGTCCTCCTCATGACTCATTCCTGAGCGGAAGTGAGTAATGCCGACGTCTGTCTGCTTGGACCACCTGGAGCGAAGAGGCAGAAGAGTGAGGTGGGAGCAATGGGACACTGCAAGTCACGTTGTCATGACCTACTGTAAAGACAACCTCTCTCTTTAACAAGTCACGCTTCAGCATTCTCAGACATTTTTATGGCAAAAAATTATTTAACAGAACACAAAAACCATGTGGGCGTTTAGGAAAGGGAAGCACAACTCACCTCAGGTCAGACTGTGGGATGAGAACGTGGCCCATGGAGAGCATGCCCAGCCCTCCCAGCTCTTTAGGGGTGTAAAACACCACCGGCGGAAAGCGGCTAGGCATCTTGGAATTCAGCCCAATTTTGATTCGAGTCTGGATTTTGTTCTCACACTTCACCAACAAATCAAGCAGCTCCTGAGTATTTACAACAGCTTCCCGGAAATATGTCATCAGGCCAATCAGAGCTGTGTTCCACTTGTTGACAATCTAGGAAGGAAAACATGGGATCCGTTCTCAGCCTGTTCCCCAAGCATCTGCAGAAAGCTCCCTTACACATCCTTCTCCCCACATTACCTTAGTGAAGGTTGTAGAGCCAGAGGCCATGAGGATCTGCCTCACTCTGTTGTGAAACCTCTGCATGGACTCATCATCCACACGCAGGAAGCACTGGGCTGTGCGCTCCTTGGTGACCTGCAAGAGCACAGGGCTATCAGTTCCTTCCCAGGAGCCCTCCGTCCAACACAGACAGTAAGGTGAGCTTTTGCCATCAGGGGTTTATGGAACATGGAAGGCAACAGGCTGAACTGCACCTCTACAGCTTTGGACCCCACCTCATCCCTGACCAAGAATTCCCCATCCTTCACTGAGTTCATTTTAGCTCTACCTGCCAACGGTCCCAGGAACACAGCTGGCAAATGCGTGCTGCTCGGCGTCCCCCCCAGCAGGTGTAAACCCTGCTCTGATGCCAGGAGTGCCAGCAGTGACTCCTCTCCCAGCCTAACTCTCACCCTACCTCGTTCTGCAGGTTCCAGACACCGTCCTTGTGGGTGAACTCCTCGTAGCTGGTGCGACATTTGGGCAAAATACGGCACTCAAAACCACACATGTTAAACAACAAATTGGGATTGTCCTTGCTGTAAACGGAGACGAAGCTGTTCTCCCATTGTACTGTGGTGACGGATCGAGGCAGGCGGTTCTTGATATCCCAGAATACAGCACGACCCCTGAAAAACAAGGCATGCACAGTGAGGCCAGGCTGTCTGTTACCGCGGTGAAATACAAACTGGGCAAGTTTTCAGGGCTTTCTTAGCACCACAGTCTCTCACATCCATCATCCACTGTCAGAATTATGGCACAAGCCTCCTCATTTCTTATTTTCCTGAGCACCTGCCTGCCAGGCTTCAACAATTATTTATCACAACTAATTTTCCTGCCACCCTGCTCCTTGTTTTTTCCAGGCTGCAGCACTTACAGGTTGACATCATGTTTCATGAGGCGCATCCGAGCATCCCGGGGCCAGCACTTCTTGTTGTTGTAGCCTACAATGTTCTCGTTGTTGGGATCTGGATGCTCTGTCAGGTAGCGTTGAATCAAGTCTCTTGCCTCATCTGCTGTAAACCTGGAAACGCACAGAAGAGAGACTGGAGTTTTATGACTGTTTTGTCAGACCACCGGTCTGCCCGCTAAGATAAGGAGCTGCTTATGGATAAGCTGGTATTTCTTAGCAGAGGGGGAAAAAGCCTGGAGGAGAAGCATAACTCCTACTTTCACAACATCTGCTGCAAGATGGCAGAGCAAAAGTTAAGCAGAGGAAGGCAGGGCCCCGTAGAGCTCTCACCTGAAGAAGATGTGAATGCGGTCGATGTATCTGCAGAAAAGGCGGATGGGATGGGCCACCTCAGTTGCAATGTCTTGGAAGCTGAGGAAGTCATTTGGCATCTGGGGAGGCCCAGCCATTTCGCTGGCACGGTGCAGGCCCAGCACCAGCAGGTCCATCACAAGCCCGTAATACTGGACGATGAAGGAAGCAAACTGCAGCCCACGAATAATCCCATAGGAATTGGTGTGATTCATGTCCTGGGTAAAAGAAGGAAAAGTGTGAGAATCTGGCTGTCACAATACACCAAAAAACTTCACGTGAGCAGCTGCTTTTCAGCAGGACCCAGAAGAGTTTTCTTACTCCCTAATCACTTCTTTCTCTGGCAAGCCTTGTGTCCCCCCTTCCTACCCATGGGTCTCAAATCTCTGAATTTTACAGTTCACACCCCCCCCCTTTTCTGACAGTAATCATCACCTTGTAGTTGATCACCACGTTGTTTTTGGCTGTCATGTAGTCAGCAATGTTGTGATCAACAATGAGACGCAACAGCCTGTTGAGCAACGTCAGGTCAATCTTTTCATACATCTTCTCAAATCGCGATTCCAGCATGACGTTGCATTCACCTTCACTCGTTTCCCAAACATCCTGCAGGTTATTAATGCCTGAGGAGACAAACAAGCATGTCATGTTAGCTGACAAGGCAATTCTCGGAGTGCAGAAGCACCATTCTGGGCATGGGAAATCAGCATGTTTCCTGTTACACCTGATTTTCAGCCTCTGTTCCCTCCAGTCTATCCAGAAATTGAAACAGAAACACACAATCAACCACAAATGCTATGGTTAACCTACAAAACACAGCTTTTGAGCGTAATAACTAACTGTACTATTGTCTAAAAGTTGCAAATATGAAAACTCAGCAAGGGGATTCTTAAGCAGCAAGCTCACGTTAACAAAACTCATTTTCTCATGGAATACAAGCCCTCACGAACCTTGGCACCACTTGTACACTAAGAGCGGAGGAGGTTCAGTGTCAGCAGGTTTGATCCAAGGAGGGAAGAGTCTCCGCTTGTCAGCCTCGTACCACAAGTACTGATCCAGATAAGCATCTGTGATTTTCTCCAAAGGCTCAACATCATAAACAGGAACCAAGTGGCTGTAGAGATCCATGAACTCAATACCCACCTAAAAAAGAGAAGGCAAAGCTGAAGCCTGTATTTACAGAGAACACCTGTAAAGTCTCTTGATGGTTTTGCTGGCACACAGCCTAAGTTTTTAGTGTTCTCTGGATTTGACCGGGACACTTACCTCCTTGAAGGCTCTCTGAGTTAACAGGTGTCGCTTGATTCTGGACAGAGCTTCGTGAGGATTATCATAAGCCTGTTCAATCAAGCCCAACTCCTCCCTCTGTGACTGATTCAGGCGAGATTTCACACTGAAAGTGAGAAAGAACAGCTCACACACCCAAGCATGAACAAACTAATGGCTGCTGCATTAAATCAGTGAAAGACAGTGTCAACCAAGTGGGTCAAGACAAGATCTGTAATTCTTCACAATCCCCATTTCCCAGCTGCCCAACGGCCCCCAGAAATATTGTATTGTTTTTTCCCAAAGTGGCAGAGTCCATGAAGAACCCTGAGGCAGCCTTGGCAGTACCACAACCTACAGCCTTTACCTGTCCATCAGGGTAAGTTTTATGGTGTACTCAATTCCAGGAATAATGGACAACAAAATACTTCCAGAAGCCCTTCCCAGTGCAGATGCCTGACCCTTGGAAGAACGCAGTCACTTCCCAGTGCTTACCTGTAAGCTTCCTTCAGCCTCTCCAGAGCTAAGATGAGCAACTTGGTGTCATGCTTGTAGGACAGAGGTGGGAACGGGATGGGTGAGAACCTCCTGCTTTCCAGCCAGTGCACTGTGGTGGTGTACACAGCAACAGCCTCTTCTGCTGTGATGTAAGGCCCATCCTGCACAACCACAACAACATGATTTGTCAGTGAAAGCCTGCTTATGGAAACAGCACAAATTTAGGCAACCTCAGGCAGGACTTAAGTACCTTCAAGTAATTATGCTGCCGTTCCTGCTCAGCTTTTAAGTAGAGTCTGGTCAGCCGGCCCAGGTTCTTCTTACAGACAGTCTTGTCCACGGTGGCACCCCGACGGATACGCTCTCTATTGTAGTGAGCTGTATTTGTCCACCAGTCAGCTTTTGCCTTCACGTACCTCAGGATCATGTTCTCAATAGGAGTGGGCAGCCCAGGAACCTGGGGAGGGACAGTAACATGAGGGCAGCAGGAGTGGGAACCTTCATGAGAGCAGTTCACCCTAAGGGATGTTATAATCGAACTGAAAAGAAAGGCCAAGCGAAGGACTTACCTTCCAGGGGATATTGGCCTTCCAGCACCGCCAAGCCTCGCTCAGATGCTGCAGGATGGTTCTGGCTTTGTTCTGTTTGATCCCTTCTGGCATCATGTCCAGAATGTCATGCATAACGGCTGCCCTCAGCTCCAGGTCAAAGTGAGACTCCACGCGCTGCTTTGTGACAGTCTTTGCTACACCCTTTGAGTGACGGCCTGCAGAAAACAAGGTACTTCAGCAGTTCAGACATTAGAAGAGGGCAGTGCCCCTCTTCTTTGTATTAAAGGAGTGTCCTGCAAAGAGGTGCAGGGTATCTGAAGGAATTTAACTGCCACACCATTACTGATGAGTTTGGAATAATTGATCAGGGGCTACAGACCCCAGAGTGCTATGGATCAGAGTCCCACTTCCATTTAGAATCTACTGTGGGGGCACTGATCTTGTAAGAGCTCTAAGGAGGACAAGAGCTGTTGGGACTGGACACACATGGACACAGATCACCACTTGAAACAGAAACCTTGAATTTAAGCTAGCAAGTAAACAGTATTAATCTTTAGCAGACAATCCTCCCATGTCCGAGATTCACACAGTGTGCTGACCTTCAAACTGCCTGGCTAGCAGATTCCCCAGCCAGCGTTCCAGCAGGGGCGTGATGCCCCTCATGAAGAACAGCCACACTCTCCAGCCTGGAGCCCAGAAGCCACAGCCGGGACCTTTGCCCACAGGCCCCTGGAAGAAGAGAGGCACGGTAACAGCAGGTCATTTACGGACACTCGAGAATCCATCCCCCGTTGGTCAGTTTACTTGGGGTCACCACCTCGTTGGAAAAGTGGAACTTACTGTGTTAAACCTGTAGTAGATGAGATGTTTCAGGTCCTTGCACATGCGAATCTGCCTCATCAGTTTGTACTTGTATCTGTACATTCCTGTCAGCTGACCCACATGGGCAAAGATGTACTGCAAGCCGTCTGCCAACTGAAACACAAGGAGCACAGTCAGAGATAACAATCAACACTACACACATTGCCTCGAGAAGCCAGGCTTAGTTCACAGCTATGAGGAGTGTATTAGGCCGTGCAAAGCTCCTACCAGTCACTCATGCAATCATCAACTCTTATAAACTCGGCTAACAGCAGAATTTCACACAATACCACATGCTTTCATTGTTCCCCTCTTCGTAACACTGCAACAGTCATTTTGTGCATCCTGTATAAGCCCATCCAGATATTCCATTCCTTCTCTCAACTTCCTCTCACCACCTTTAAAAGGAAAGAAGAAAAAGAAAGAACCAAGCCCACCTGAAATGCATCCACGTTTCCAAGTCTGTACTGGACGTGGCTGTCCACCACCAATTTTGTCAGGCGCAGGACCTCTCGGCACAGATGGAAAGCGTTACCGAAACGGGATTTTTTCCTTTCCTGGAAGAGAAAAGACAAAGATTCAGGGTTTCATAGAACCACAGAGTCTTAGAGTATCCAGAGTTGGAAGGGACCCACGAGGATCACTGAATCCAACTCCTGGCTCCACACAGGACCACCCAAAAAATCAGATCATATGTCTGAGAGCATTGTCCAAATGCTTCTTGATCTCCAGCTAAGAGTCCAACAGCTCCAATTTGGTCAGCCTGCACAGCAACCGACCAACCAAGTCACTGTGTTCACTATCACCACACCAGCTACTTAAAAACCTTCAGGTATACTTTACTCTTGAGTAGAACAGGACATAGGCTGATACCTTGGTGGTGAGGGTCTTCACTGGCTTCAGGTTGAAGTTGTAATCCAAGTGAAGGTAGTTCAGGTTCTTTCTGTGGATCAGCAGGTTCAGCATGTTGTAGCCCTGGCGACACACCTGCAGGCCCACTTCCACCCAGTCCAGCTTTGTTGACTGGAAAAACTTTGTAGCCTTGAAGGAGCGGAACAGGTACCTGGGGAGAGAAGAGACTAACATCAGCTGCATCCCCTACAGCAGCTCCTCCTGACCAGGCCCTCGCTTACCTCTTCTTCTGGGCCTTGGGGGGTCTGTGCTTGAGCGCATTCAGAACGTAGTATTTCAGTAACTTCTGATAGGAGACTCGCACTTTCACTGGCTGGCCTGCTGGGCAGTGCTCACGGTACCTAGGGATAAAACATATTTCAACATTTCAGGTAACTCACATTCCTTATAAAATGCTATAATTTCTTATAAAAGTCTCCAGAAAGCCTCCTGAAATCTCTAGAAGCCAGCCACTCACCCCCCACAGGATCTCTTTATTTGATTTTTGTTGTAACATAGTAATAATGTCACAAACATTAGGACATTCTTTCCCCCTGTGAAAAACTCACCAGTTTTTGACCAGTGGGATGTCAAGAGCTCTCCGAGTCCTCCCAGACCTCAAGTTGAAGGGCCGTGGGGCCCACAGCAGGGCAATGCCGTTGGCTGTGTTGTCTGTGTAGAGTGGAGTGTCCTTCAGGAAAGGTTCCACAAACTCTGGTAACTCAAACTCTTCGTCATCATCAGGCAACGGTTCCTGACTCTGAAATGCAGAAAACACACAATACATGTTTCATAGTTGCTTCAGTTCATTTTTCAAAGTTTTCCAAGTAAAAAACACCTCTTTGTTGTCACAGAAGGTGTGTGACAATGCTGAGTAGTAGAGAAGCAAAAAACATTCTACAAGGTTCCAATGGGGCCTGGAACTAACTCATAGAATCACAGAATCATAGAATGGGTTGAAAGGAACCTTAAAGATCATGAGTTCCAGCCCCTTGTCATGGGCAGGGACACCACCCACTAGATCAGGTTGCTCAGGGCTTCATCTAACCTGGTCTTGAACACATCCAGGGATGGGGCTTCCACAACCCCTCTGGGCGACCTGTTCCAGTGCCTCAACACCCTCTGAGTGAAGAATTTCTTAGTAACCTCGAATCTAAATCTCCCTCTTTTAGTTCGAAACCATCCCCCCTTGTACTGGCAATATCTGATTGATTAAAAAGTCGCTCTCCATCTTTTTTTTTTCAGCTCTCTTTATGTACTGAAAAGCCACAATGAGGTCACCCTGGAGCCTTCTTTTCTTTAGGCTGAACAGCCCCAGCTCTCTCAGCCTTCCTTCACAGGGGAGGTGCTCCAGCCCCTGATCATCTTTGTGGCCCTAAAGGCTGGCTACTGGACCCTGAGCTAGGTGTTACAGAAGTAACTTAAGGGAGATGACAGCTCCGTGAATGCTCAAAGAACAACCAAAAAGATAAATCAGACAATACAAAATAACACTGTTATTTAGGCATTGAGCTTTATCCTAGAGACAAAAGGAAACACCTTTGTGCAATTACAAAAAGGACAAGCAGTAACTACATTTTTCTTTTTGTGAAATAAAGGCTTGTGTTTTCTCCTGAAATATGTACACATCTGTGCCATTATCAGAAACAAGGTGATAAAAGGATGCTAAAGCCCAGTGACCACCACACGTGCTGTTTATCAGAGGCTCTCCTGGACAGTGACTCACCTTTACAGAATGTCTGTGCGAAATGGGGTTGATCAGGGGATCGAAGTAAAAAGCTGGGAGATCGGGATCTTCGGTTTTAATGAAAACAACGTTTGGAGTATGATACCTGCAACACACAACAAATTATTAGAGAAAGCCATCCTGATGGCTTCCTTCTCCTCTCCCCGCTCTCGAGGCTGCAGCACTTACCAGGTCAGGTGGACATGGTGGGGCAGGTTATTGTACAGGTACGGGAAAGCAATCTTATACTCCGTCCTGATGGGCTGCCTGATGATAATTTTGTTGATGTCATTAAATTCATTCCAGTCTTCATCCCTGAAATAAGACAAAAAGAAATTGTCATACTAGCATTCGAGAAGACAGAAACAAACATTTTTGACCAAAGATGCAGTATCAGTGTCTTCCCTTTAGCCTTCTCTTCACACTACCAACCATTCAGTGTCTAAAGCAACAAGCGCATCACAGATGATGATAAACTGAGCAAACGCCCAGAATTAGCTCACCCAAGGCAAGGCACGTGATAACGGATTAGCCCTCATGACCCTTTCCCAGCTAGCTACTTATCTTTCCTCCAAAATCGAATACTTACTGCAGATTGATATCTCTAACAAGAGGCTCGAACTTGGGACCTCCAGGAATAGCCATGTTCAGCGCCTTGGAGGTGAAGAATGCCTTCAGGTCAAACAAATAGAAGTAGTTGTCATCCACCAGGTCGGTGAGCAGCTGATTGGCCAGCCGGTACAGCGTGGACATCATGGGCAGAGTGAACTGCCAGCGCTGGTACGTGGAACCATTGACATACCTGCAGAGGATCAGAACGGGATGCTCACTGTGCAGCCAGAAGACAACCGGTCCTTTGCCAAAGGACTACAAATAACCGAACACCTTCCCCTGACTGCCATTTGCAGAAAATATTAAGGACAGCCAACTCCTGCCCCCTTTTAGACAGAAAGAGATGCTGCAGGATTGCTGAGGACCTTTATGGATTACAACTGTCCAGTTCCTTGCCTCAAACTGAGGCACCAACATCTGAAGTCAAGTTCAGGAGCCTCTCATAAGTGCACTCTTAGTAAACACCAACTAAAATCCCCACTAAACGATCCAGGTTTCCATCTGAGGCACAGTGAGACACATCAGAGTTTTAGCAATTATCTGTACAGCAACGTTCCTGGACAGAGAGGCTCTGTTTGCCCTCCCTGGAAGCCGAAGACCGAGGGACAGCTTTACAGTAGTCAGATTCCCCCTCCTATCCTTGAGGGAAGGTTTTTTTCTCCATGTCAACATCACACATAGCCCAGTATTGCACAAGCAAAGGTTATATACCACTATATACAGATAATTTATGTAGTGTATAATGTTTGTTTCCCATTCCCAACCCCTCACTGGGTTGTGCTACGTACTTCCTGTTGTCTTTCAGTGGTTGGTGGTCGTAGAACCAGTCTAGCACAGGAGCATCTTCCTCTGGATCCAGCTCAAGCTGAATTGCTTCCAGGGGCTCCACATCCAGGATGTTATCGGCATAATCCAGAGGTGGCTCTTCGTCATCAAATGGGGGGAACCTCATCCTCTTGAAATGACGCCTATCCCTCTTCTCTCGCCTCATCATAATCCACATCGACCTGGCAGAAACCAGAGGCCGTTAGGCACTGACTTTATTGTGGTATCAGTGTGGGGATTTGCTCACAGGATCCCACCAGGGTTAAGGAAGGAAGCACTTACCCCCACTGAGCGATGTACACCGGCTCTATGACCCAGGGAATCTCATTGACAAAAGAGATGGCTCCTGTGATGTGGTACAAGACTGGAACATCTCTGATTTGCTCCCATGGCATGGGCATGTTCTCCAAGAGCTTCAGAACAGCATGAGGCATGTACTTCAGAGCACTGCAATCAGAAATCAAGGAAAGTCATGGTTGGAAGAGATCTCAAGAAAACAGCCATTTGTCTGCTGGAAGCCCTGTCACCTGTACATCTACCAGCCCTGAAAAGTGCTCAGCTAACCTGCCCATAAAGGCCTCCAGCAACAATACCGCAAACTTCTCTTTCTATTCTTGCACTTCATTGATCTCATTACCAGGAAGTTTTCTACTGGTTGGTTTCACAGAGATCATTACACATTAAAAATGTTCCATCAAAAATATTTTTCAGAGCAGTTTTTACGGGTAACCCTAAGAGCAACAGCTCGTATCTGCACGAGATGGTCCTTTGAACCCAAACAACCAAGCACTCAGGTATATGTTAATCATCCAAAACCACGCTGACTACTTCATGCTCCCCCCCCAAAGCCCCTTTTAGGTTTCAGCACTTTTTTTTCTCAAAAAATCAAAGCAACAACTTCCTCTGCTTATCCTCTTCCGCGCTGCTATCCTAGTAAAACTGACTAGCCCGCCTTCCTTGTGCTGCCACGCTACTTTCTGTGCACAACCAATACCGACGGAAGGAGAGGGCTCTCCCTTCAGCTACCAGCATGCACCCTTAGCACAGCAGCAGCTCCCGGTGCATCACTCGGGAGCGGAGCTGTCCCGTACCCCAGGTAGACACGCTTGTCGTGGCGGAACTTCCTGTTGGTCATATCGCCGTGGTCGCGGATGATCTTGCGGACGTGCTCGGGGGGCATGTCCTCCTTCTGCGCGTCCACGAAGCCGAATTTCCTCTTCTCGGCATAGCGCTTGGCCTGCAGCTGCTGCCACTTGCGGGCTGCGGGGAGAGAGAAACCCAGCACGGCGTCAGGCCGGGCCGTGCTCGCTGGGCAGGCCGCGGCCGGCCGTACCCACCTTTCTCCTGCAGCTTCTCCTCAGACATGTAGTCGGGCAGCGGCGCCAGCGGGCTGGGCACCGGGGCGCAGGCCCCGCGGTACGGGAAGACGGCGGCCATGGCGACGGACCTGCGAGAGGACACACCACGGGCTCACGGCGGGGTCCCGGCCCCCTCACGGCCCTCCCCGGCTCCTTCACGCCCCCTCCCCGGTCCCCCCCGGTCCCCCTCACCGCTGCCCCGCGCTCCCCCCCCCGCAATGGCGGCCCGGCCCCACCGCCGCCGCGCCTCCGAGTCCCGGATGTGGGCGGGGCGCAGGGCCTGCAGGTCTGTCCAATCGGCGCTCGCAAAGCCTGACGGACAGCGGTCTCAGCCCGTCAGAGCGCGGAGAAGGGTGGGGAGGCGGGGCCAAGAGCGGGAAAGGGAAAAGACCGGTGATGGCGGTACGCTTCCGGTGGGGAGAGAGTCCCGCCCTCTGCTGGTTTTGATTGGTGCAGAGGGATAGCGGTGACAGGTCGGAGCGGGCTGTGATTGGACAATCACGGGCGCGATGCGGCCTGCAGCCCCCGGGCCTGGGCTTGGGGCCTCTCCCCGTGTCCCCTCAGGGGGCGGCCGCCTGCCCCCAGCCCCGCCATCTTCCCTCACGACTGTCCCGCAGGCGGTGCCCACGCGCCCACAGTGAGCTGCAGAGCCATTGCCGTGAGACACCCCCAGAGCAGGGAGCGTGTGATGGCGGCGGGGCAGCAGGAACGGTGCCAACGCAGTCATAAAATCCTAAAATCATTCGGTTCGGATAAGTCCTCCACGGTCATCTGGTCCAACCACCCCCCTGCCACCACTGTCACCCATTGAACCGTGTCCCCAAGCACCATGTCCCTTAACCACCCCCAGGGATAAACCACATCCCTAAGCACCACACCTTCCCATTCCTTGAATGCCCCCAGGACAGTGACTCCACCACTTCCCTGGGCAACCTTCCCAGTGCCTGACTTCTCTTTCTGAGAAGAAATGTCTCCTCATTTCCAACCTGACCCTCCCCTAGTGCAACTTGAGGCCATTCCCTATCACTGGTTACCTGTGAGAAGAGGCTGACCACCCAGCTCCACACAACCTTCCTTTCAGGGAGTTGTAGAGAGCAATAAGGTCTCCCCTGAGCCTCTTCCAGACTAAACAACCCCGGTTTCCTCAGCTGCTCCTCACAGGACTTGTGCTCCAGGCCCCTCACCAGCTTTGTAGCCCTGATCTGGACACAGGGCCCCAGTGTGGGCAGCACAGAACGCATTGTTGAGCAGGGCAGAGACTGCCCTGTGACTCCCACAGGGGTTGTGAGAGCAGCTCCTGCAAAACCATATAGGGGGTAAAACCAAGGGGAAGGCACTGGCAGGCAGCTAGTTCTGAGAGGTGCGTGGCCATGTAACCACCTCCTGTGGTGACACGCCACAGGGTAGGTGCTTGCAGCACCTGCAAGCTCCACAAATAGCATAAGCAGCTTTGGCCACGCATTGTTCTCTCGCCTCCCCCTACCCACGTGCATTGTCCGTCTGCATGTGTCCATGCCCATATTTCTCTCCTCAAAACAAGTGCTGCCCGCTCTTAGCAGCATGTGTCCCCTTGCTTCAGCCCGTCCCTCAAACAAGATTTACAAATAACCTTCTACCTCAAAATTTGGAGGTAAAAGGTTATTTGCCACGCATACAGCACAACAAATCCACTGCATTTCTGAAAACAAATACACATAACCCTGACTGGGGTAATCCTGATCTTCTACGTGGTGCTGGGCTGTTGGGAAGAGTTCAGTGTGTTGGAATAAGTGGGGGAAAAGGAAAAGTGTATGTGTGTTAAAACTTCTAATTCCTTGTTCCAGGAAAGCTTGAGGTACATGCAGAGCAAATTGCAAGGCTCCTTCTTGCTTTGCTGCAACCAGCATCAGGAACGAGAGCAGCAAAGCCATGAGATCCATACCGTGCGTGCGAGTGCCCCGCAGCCTGCCCTATTTCACAGCAGGCACTTTCCTCACCCTGCAGGTTGCGAATGCCTGTAACCCTTCCCAGGTGCCAGCCTGCACAAAGCACACCCTTCCCTCGCCTCAGGGAGCTTTCGCAGAAACAGGAGAAACCATAATCTTCCTCCATAGAAAGGAGAGGGAGCAAAAATCCCTGGAGAGGTAGTCTGGGCCAGTGTAGAATATATTTTTACTCTGGAGCAAGGAGATACAGGATAGGAAGCCAGTGCTGAGCAGTGACACCCCTGGAGCAGGCTGGAATGCAGAGTCCCTTTTTTCCTGCTAAGCCTCTTCCCCTTGAGCTGTTTCATTTGCAGCCATTTATTAAAAACTTGTGTTAATAAGAGCTCGTGCTGCTGGGTAAAGACCATTACACTGTGCTCTGCAGCAGGACTTTTCATTCCTAATAGATGCCAAATCTGGCCCATCTGAATATGCCTCATTATGTGGCAAGTGACCGTCACATAGCATCCTGGCACACAACTCGTGCTCTCCCACACACATTTATGGGGAATTAAAAGGTCTGGGAACAAAACAACGCTGGAAAAGTTCCAGTTGTCAGGAGAAGTCAGCAGCCTGTCCCCGAGCACAGTTCTGCTGCTCCACTGCTTCCATCCCAGAACCTGCAGCAGGCAGCATCTGACACCGACAGCCTAAGCCTCTCCCTCCATTACCCACCTGGGACAATCTCCTTGGGGAGGACTCATGAATGCAGGGTTTGGCTTTTACTGGCCCTGGCCTCGAGGGTGAAGCCTTGGAGCCTCTCTTGCCTGGTGCTCCCATGGGAAGTGCCAGAGACAGCAGAGGGCTGAGTGCAGTGTCCCCAGGGCGTTGGGATGCTGCAGGGTGCAGCTCCAAAGGGGTTGGAAACACCTGGTGTTGTTTGGATGTCCAGAAGAGCAGTGGGGAAATGATGCTCCCTGCTCCCTTCTCATCTCAGAGCTGTGAGAGCCCTTGGGGCTTCTCTGAGCAGCTCTGGGTCATCCGACCACATCATCCGAAGTGCCCCAGTGTCTGGTCCGTGAGCACCTTCTCTGCCCAGGATCTGCAGCCACAAGCCCAGAAGATCTGTCAGCGCAGCCCCTCCAAGCAAGACACTGAAATAGCCGTGCTCACTCTCCACAGCTCTCTGCTGTCCTCATCCACGGGCTCATGGCTGCCCATCCCCCGGGGCCTGCGGGGAAGGGGGCTATTTCTCCTTCTCCTGCTGCACGTCCCGGCTGGACTTGAAGAAGTCACTACGCAGCAGGCGGTAGAAGAGGATGATGTTCATGGGCATCATGATTGCCATGCCCACCATGCCCACAGTGTATGCTGCCAGGGGCACGAGCTGCCGGTTGAGGAGCAGCCAGCGCGTCATCCAGGCCAGCGTGGTGATGCGAAACACCACGTAGGTGCCCAGGTTGACGATGCTGTTGAGGCGGTAGCAGGTGGTGTGCACCATGTCGGCCATGAGCAGGATCTGCCGCAGGTGGAGGAAGATGGAGTTGATCTCCACCAGTAAGGCCATGAAGGCAAAGCCCATGTATTGATGGAGCAGCACCGCAATACCAAAGCAGATAATCACCTGGGAGGAGAAAGAAGAGAGGCTGAGCCTGGGTGCTGGTTGCTCTCGGTTGCTGCAAGCCAGAGCCCTTCATGCTTGGGCACAGCGTGAAGCAGAGATGGAAACAGTTGTCACACCAGAGCCAAACCACTGGTCATCACTCTACTCATCTCTGCAGCGTTGCAGCCTGAGGCATGAGACAAGGTCTCTCCGTCACTGCATGAAACCTGAGTGTGTGTTGTTTGTTTTTTTTTTTCCCAGAAAAAGAAGAGGGAAATACTTCTATAAACCCCAGGATGAAAGAGGAAACTGAACAGACCTACCTAACCCTGCTTTTGTGGCCTGGGGAGTGCAGCTGGTGGTGGCATAGCAGGTCGTTCTGCACACAGAGAACAACACTGGCAGGGAAGGAGATGCCTAGCCCAGGGCTACGGCTGCTGCTGGCTTAGGGATTCTCCCCAGGACAGGCATGCTGCAGGAATTAGGTGGCTTTGGTACATGAAAGTCCCGTGGCCACCTCTCAGGGAGCTCTGGGATGCCCCGGAGGATGGGGCTGTGGTGGCTGAGTGAGTACAATCCTGCCCCACACCCTCCCTGCCATGGCAGGCTCTGCCTGTCCGTGCCCTACCATGCTCAGACCTTTCTGCAGTTTATACCCTTAATGCTGTTATTTGTATTGGCTCTCTAATAAGATTATCTGCTTGCTAAATCACTGTCTTGGCCTGAATTAGCTCTATTGTGCAGATGACCTTTTGACTCATGAACAGTAGCCAGCAGAGCTGCAGGGCTGAAAATCGCCCTCTCCAGCACGGTCCCACTGCCACCCCTCCTGTCCCCCATGCCTTGCAGAGCCCCTTGCCTCCCCTGGAGCCTGCTGGAAAATAGGCTCAGCTGCTCAGCTGCTTGGTGCCATCCCCCTGCCCTACAGCATGTGCAGTGCTTGGGTACCCAGCCAGCAGAGAGAAGGAGAAACCCATACTAGGTGCAGAGAGGGGCAGGGGGAGGCAGAGAGCATGATATGAGGGCACCACGGCTGCCCACAGCCACCCCTGCCCCATGGCCACAGCTTTGACCCGAATGAGAGCACCCTGGGGAGTGCCCAGGAGCAGAAGGTGGAAGGAGGAGATGTTTGGGGTGTGCAGCCCTTCCTGTGGCTGCTCAGCTGGCCGAGAGCTGGCAGGAGCATCTCAGCTCACTGGTGCCAACAGGGACACCAGGTTCATGCCTGTCTGTGCCAGGGGTATGTATCAGCCCCCAGAACATTAAAGGTAAGGCTGTGGCTAGGACCACTCGGGTCTCAAAAGAGCCGGGGTCTGTCCCCACCTCACCATCTCCCTTACGATGAGCAGGGCAGTCCTCAGACCCTCTGCCACCCAGCACTGCGCCCCAGGGAGCAGCTGGCAGACTCACCACGGAGTGATGGAAGAGCAGCTCCCAGGACTGGTGAAGTTTCTGATTGCACAGCATGTCCACGAAGTCTTCCAGGAAATACCCTGGGGACAGAGAGGTTGTAAGCAAGGAATAAGGGGGGGGCATGAAGGGCTGATCTGCGGGGACCCCCCAGCGGACTCAGTACCTGACTGGCCATGAGGGCAGCACTCGGCCCCTCACCCCTGTTTCCACCCCAGGATCATATCCCGCCCCACATCCTTACAGCCCCTAGCAGCTACACGATTTGCTGCCACCAAAGCAACCCCACGTTGGTGTTTTCGATAGTTCAATCTCCTTGCTGAGCTGTAGCAGACGGCGGTGGGCAGCCTGGTGCCCACTACCTCCCGGCTGCGGGTTCCGTGGGACAGAAAGGAGCCACTGTCTTTGCCAAGAATAAGACGATTGTCTGGGGTGCCTGAGACGTCGCTGCCCAGGACGTGGCACCGTCAGGCACCGACGGGGCCCTGGGGAGCCCCGGGGACAAAGCACCCGGGGAGCACCCGGGGCCTCACCTACAGACACGGCCACCAGGCTGCGCGCCCCGGGCGGGTGCGTGCCCACCAGGTCCTCGTGCAGCCCGGGGTAGAGGTAGAACCTGCGGGGAGAGGGGCTGTGAGTGCTGGGCAGTGCCTCTGCCCCCCTGCTTCCCCTCCAGCATCCTCAGTGCCCACCTGGTGCTGCTTACCCCCCCGGCACCCTCCTGTTCCCCTTGTCCCCCCCGTGGCCATGCTTCCCCCCACTCCCCCCCTCCCCAGAGCCTCCCTGTCCCCTGCGAGCCCAGCATCCCCTCGTACCCCTCACTCCCTGCATCCCTCAGCACCCCACATGCTGCACTCCCCCAACCCCCCCCCAGCACCCCATCCACCCCCTCCCCAAGCCCCCCAGCATCCCCTAACACCCCAATCCCCCCTCCACGGCCCCAAACTCCCTCGGTGCTTCCCTCCCTGCACTTCAGCCCCAAGTTCCCATCGGGGTCCCTGGACATCCCGGTGGTCCCGTGTCCCCCCAAACCCCTGGGTGCCCCCTCCATCCCCCTGGGTGCCCCAGTGCCTCTCACCCCAGCAGTGCCCCGCTGCTGCTGAGCACGCTGTGTGCCAACGACGTCCAGATGTTTCGCCACTTCCAGCGGTTGCGCTGAGCCGAAGGAGGCGGCGGCACCAAGCGCTCCAAGCCCCGGTTCAACAAGCGGAAAGCGGCGAAAGAACCCGCCATCAGCAGCAACCCCGCACCGACAGCCATGGGCAACCCTCAGCTCCCCATGGGGCACCCACGGGAGCTCCACGAGCGCTCCGCCTCGCCCCAACCAGCACCGCCCCGGGCACCGGCACCGCCCCGGCAGCACCGGGCACCGCCTCGCCCCGTGGCCCCGTTGTCTTGGGGCCAGCTCTGGGCATGGCCATTACACGGGTGGGAAGGGAAAAAGGGGGGAGATGCAGCCAGCAGCGGTCCCGAGGGTGCTGGGGGGCTGCGGGAGCCCCCCCCCCCTCGCGTGCTGCTGTGGGTTTCCACTTCCACGCACACACACGGACACGCAGGGGCTGTCCTTCCTCGCAGCGCATGACTCAGGAAGAAGGAGGAATGAGAAAGGAGGCCCCTGGGGTGTGTGTCAGCTGCCTGTGGCATCCGTGCGTCGGAAACGGCTGCAGGCGTTGCTGTGAAATGAGGGGCGGGGTGTCCCAACACCGTGGGGCATCCTGACACTGTGGGGACACCTTCCTTGTCCCCCCCCCCGCGA
The DNA here is from genome assembly GCA_011076525.1 of Nettapus auritus. Classification (NCBI taxonomy): domain Eukaryota; kingdom Metazoa; phylum Chordata; class Aves; order Anseriformes; family Anatidae; genus Nettapus; species Nettapus auritus. The sequence goes on from CM021783.1 coordinate 6,247,341, forward strand.
GGGCTCTTCTCCAGCTCAGTGGCATTGGGTGGCTGAACACCCCTCCTCTATGGTGCTGTGGTTGGGGTGTTTTGCTCCAAAACATCCCTAGTTCCTGCTGCTTGTGAGGCTCTTACACTGTTGGGATGTGCCAAGGACACAGCCCTCACCCTGGGTACGGATCCACAGGATCCCTGCAAGCACACACCAACAGATCTGACTGTGGGCTAAGAGAGCAACAAGGTCCAAAACCATGCTGAGCCCACCACGCTCTTGTCCTCCACCGCCCTGTCCCATGTCTGCTCCTGAGAGCAGCTCCCCGGTGTCTGGATGCCCCAGCTCTGGGGGTCTGGGGGAATTCAGGGTCGTGTCCCCCCAATTTCTTCAGTTCCATCCTACCACGGTGCTGCTTTTCCTGCTTGCCCGTCACTTGATCGCTCCCGTGTTGCTCTTTGATGTCTCCACCAGAAGCGTGGATGCTGCCCAGACCTCGCGTCGCTCCTGCAGACGGGATGAGTCACTGCGTACACACCGATTAATGTCAGGGGCTGCCTCCTCTTTGAGGTATTAATTTGGGAGGAAATCTTCTCTCTCTTCGCCTGAGAAGGAACATGCGGAGCCTGAGCTCTCAGTCACTGCCCTCTCTGGGGTAATGCACGCTGAAACAGCAACAAGCAATACGCTGATGGGAGAGACATTGCAGAGGGGAGAGATTAAATCAGAGCCGAAAGAGAGGGGTGAGATAGTCCCCGCTGGTAGCAAAACAGCTGCTCATGCTGCAGAAATTTGCCTAAAAGCCAGGAAAAGCAATGTAATTTCATAGCCGTTAAGTGCTGGGGAGACATCGCCTGAAGTAATCCACAGCCCCGACTGCTGGGGGGATTATAAATAACCCGGTGTATTAGGACTGGAGGGATCACACGGGCTAATCAGTTACCAAGGGCCAAATGGAGATGATCCTGCTTGGTGTAAGAGATGCAGAGGGAAGGGTGCTCAGCCTGAGCCCAGCCAGAGCCGGAGACGTGCTGGGCTGCCCAGGGCACCGGGCAGGAAAATCGTTTGGTGCCTAATTGCACTATAAAATGGCAGAGAGACGACTCCTGATGAAAATCATCTGCGGTGTGTTAGCCTCGGAAGTCTTGACTGTCCCTTTCTGTGGCAACAGGCATAGTTAAAATGCTTCTGGGCACTGGAGAGCTTTTGCCGGCCACTTCCACATGGGAAGAATTTAAACCGTGATTAATTGAGCCTCTGCTTCGGCGGCTTAGATCCACTGCTGGAGCACCACCAGCAGCTGCACACTTTCTGTCTTTCAGTTACTTTTGGCCCAGATTTTACGCAACTATTTCAGGATTTGCCATCGGGCATGCTCTCCTACAATCCCTCTTTTTGGCTTTTCCCGCTTTTCCTTCCACCCCGTGCAGCGATGGCGCTAACCAGGGGACGGATTTAGGGACGGAGGGACGGTTTTAAGGGTTTTAGGGATGGAGGGGTGACGAACAGGTCCCCTGACACCAGCCTCAGCCCCCAAATCCCCTCCGTACCCAGGCTGCAGGGCCGGGCTCGTCCCAGGGCAGCAGGGGAGCGCTCCGGCAGCGCTGCCACAAGAGGTCCCCGCACGCTCGCTGAAGAGCCAGGCAGGGCGACCCGCTCGGAAAGGGCCTCTGCAGCCACACCTTATTTGGAGATAATTGCCTTTTTCACCCCATTTTCGAGAAGTTTTCCAGCGGTTCCCAAAAGGAGGCGTTGGGTGCAGGGATGCGGCCCGGTGGGTGCTCCCAGTGGGGCAGGGGCTCCCTCGGGGTGTCAGCAAGGATGTGCCTGGCCCATAACTCCATCATCCCATAACGTGACATCCCATAACGCTGTGGGGATGCAGCCCTGTAGTAAAGCAGGGACTTTACAACATCCGAGGTGTAAAGCAAAAAATAGCCTGAATAACTTTTTTCTCCCTCTCACAATTTGGCGTTTCCCTGCGGCACATCTGGGACAGATAAAAACATTTTCCCCAAAAGAGCCCCGGCAGTTTGCTGATAATGGCGAACATGAACCCTGCCAGATAAACTGTGTCCTCTCCCAGATGCTGTTCCTGGATGGGAGTGTGGGTGCTTGCAGGTCACCCCACAAGGAGCTTTGGCAGCTCCACCACCCCTTACCCAGCATCGTTCTGCTCCGAAACTGCAGAACTGCTCCATCCCAATCTGCTCCATCGCTGCAGCCAGCAGATGTGGGAGCTTGTGACACAGAAAGTCCTTCTAGCTAAAGTCCTGCTCCTGCTTTTGGGAAGTCTCGCTCCCTTCACCCACCTCTCTCCAGCCAGGGAGTCTTAGATCAGCCTATCTGCTTATCTAATGCCATGCTCACACCTCACAGACCTTGGGGAGTCCGAGATCTCAAAGCCAATCAAGCAGCTTGACTTCTAAATTTTAATCAGTTGTCTTCTTCATCCCCCTCTAAAGCGCGTTACGGCTCTGCTAGGACATAGGCAGTCAGACGATCCAGAGAAGCTCTACTCTATATATCTGGGTTTTATTCAGAAAGTCTGTGAACTCCATGCTTATGAAAGGACCTACTGTGAGAAACATGCCACACGTGGCAAAGCACGCCCAGGAGCTGCAGAGGTAGCTGTGGGGAGTGCTGAAATCAATGCAAACTCCTGCATCTGCCCCTTCCAGCTAGGAACACCTTCCTGGTTAAACCACCAAACTCAGGACTTGGTCTTGCATGGCAAGGAGCTCACCTGGCTTTGCACCACAACCCATCCATGCTCCCTGCTCACACCCAAGAGGGGAAAACTCTCCTGGCCCTCCCCAGGCTCTGAGCAGCCCCGAGTGCATCCTGCTGTCACTGATCCTTCCTGACGCCATCCCTTGAACAACTTTGGCATCTCCTGGAAGCTCAGCTTCCTTCTTTCCTGATGGTGAACAGTGAGACGTGGGGCCAGGTGTCTGCTGCCCTGCCTATATCCCATTTCTCGTCACAGCCAGACATGAACGCTCAGGAAGAATATATGAAACAGCACATATATACTCTATAAACAGCACATATATACTCTATAAACAGCATATATATACTCTATAAGCAAATTGATTCCCTCTAAATATTTCATTTTCCGTGTCTCCTTCTCCTGTGGGATAAACATGTTTTTTTTCTATCTGGTTTATCGTGCTCAAGCTTGAGTCATTTCTGACAGGTATTGATGTGCTTGCTGGCTACACTACGAGGTATTTATGACCCCATGCTTTCTGCAATTCAGACAGGTTCAGAATGAGCCTTGAAAGGTGGAAGTACATCTCAGAGCCCTACACCCCTCTGTGACACACTGCTTGTTGCTGAGCCCACATGATTGCTCCTGCATTACAAATAGAAGTGCTGGAGTTTCACAGCTCCTGCTGCTGCTGGCTCTGCAGCTGGGCACAGGGTAGGTTCCCTCCTGAATTCTCTCATTATTAATATCACAAACCAAGCTGTTCTGAGAGTGGTGTCCCATTAATCATCTTAGCCCTGCTGCTTTCTTCACTTCACTTCCTCTTCCTGCGCCTGAGCGTTCTTCAGCGACACTGGGCTCTGTGCAATGTACTGCTAAAATCCACAGCTCTGCTAAGGCAGGGAGGGAACAACCTGAGCAAGCTGGGGGCAAGGACACATCTGCACAGCCACAGCTACATTACAGCAGGACAGAATGTGCTGCACTGGCTGAGGGTGGTAGGGGCTTGAAAGCAGAGCCCCCCCATTACTTTTTCACCTGGGTTTGAATATTCCAGAGTGCTGGCAACACTGCATAGACATAATAAAAGTGAGGATATCTAACAAATAGCAAGGACAGCTTGCCAGGGTTGTCCAAGGACTGCTGATGACCACCTGAGCTCTGCTCACATTTCAGAGCACTGCATCATTTCTCTCTCTCTTCATTTCTACCTCCGGTCCTGCTGCATTTTACAAGCAAAGGTCTTCATCATGCTGAGCATCCAGCGCTGCATTACTTAGCAAAGGACCAAAAGATGCTTACAGAGCATCTTGCTGAAAACCTGCCTCTGCTAGCATCCCATTCCCTGAATCCCTCGAGGGCCTATTGCATGTTCCTAGGTGTGAGCTGTCAGAGCAGCATGCAGCATCCTACAGCAAACCCAAACCTCCCCCTTACACTCAATGCCCTTCCTAACTTTCAGAACAAGGTGGGATCCCTTTGTCATCACCTTTACCCTCATCAGAAATAGGGATTCTGTTTTGCAAAAGTCCTTCCCGGGATGCTAGGCTGCATCCAACAGCTGGATCGAACTCAGCCCTGCAGTGCCAAAGCCACCCAAAGCACAGCAGCCGTTCCCACCTGGCTCCCACCGAAGCCTCACACCACTGCTTGCCTTCGTACCTTCCGCTTTGCTGGTGCACTGCAGCTTTCATCCCTGAGCAAACGCTTTCCAGCAATTTCTGCTGAGTCAGAGAATGCCTCCACGAGGGCTGCTGCTTCTCCACGTGGGAATGCGCTCCTAGGGAATAATTACAGAGAGTTTAAACAGGGACGTGCAGTAGCCAAATTGCTTCACACTCAGGCGCCTGGCCAGCAAGGCAAAACCCAAAGCTGCTTGTTAGCACTGTAAGAAAATACTCTGCACCTGCGCCCACTGTGGGCGTACACCACCCGTGGACTAAGAGCACTCCTGGCATCACAGTGTCCCAGGGCTGAAATGTGTACTTAGGGCTTGCTTACAGCTCTGTGGATCTGACAAAGTGAGCCACTCTGCAGGCAGTGAGTGTACACTTACCGAACATCCATGTCTGTGTCCTCTTTTTTCTGCCATGCCCACAACAGGGTTTGAGAAAGTTTTCATTCCCCTCTGATGCTGGATTTCAGAGCATGCTGTACAGCAGAAAGCTGCTCCCCAACACTCCGCTTCTGCAAGAGGAATGATGACAACATGCTGCTAGGGACTTGTCCCCCATCTAAATTTCAAGACGTATTTAAAGGTTTTGAAACATCTTGACTGTGAAATAGAGATAAGAACTGGAGGAGACACAAATAGTGTAGGCGTCACTCCCATTTTTTGCAACTCCCACCCTCCTGCAAAAATAGCACAGTCAGCACCATGCCACCCTGTGCAATCCACACGGACATGGCAGTGGTGGGACTGGGTGCCTGGATGTCCGCAGACTGAAATGTACTCATGCAGGAACATGGGGCATTTACAGAGATGCCGAACACTTCATGTTGCCTTAAAATCAGTGGGAGATAGAGAGGATCTGCCTTAAAACAAACACAAATCAATTAATTTTAAATGTTGCAGAAATGTAAGTAGTGGTATCCAAAGTGTGGCAAAAATACCATGTACTGGGCTAGAGCACTTCCCATCAAGAAAGAGCAGAAGTATCTCTGCACTGACTCAGTTTCTGTTTCTGAACTGTATCTCACATGATGCACCTACCCTCCAAACCACACCTACCCCATAATTCATAAGTGCCCTTAATACTTTTGCAAGCAGTTTCTAAATCTGAATTAAAAATAAATAAATAAATAATAAAAAAGAAAACAAACAACGTTAATGAAGCACGGAGTGATTGCAGAAATCAGATAAGCTGCGTCCCTGCTGCCGCCTGCCAACTGGGAATGTTGTGCAAGGCTGGGAGAGCATCGCCCAGCGTGGGTTGGGGGCAGCTGGGTTTGGGGAGAGACTTACAGACGGGAAGGGACTCACAGACGGTGGTGGCAGCTTTCTACAGGGGCAAACGGTGAGTCCCTGCAGCAGCACCCTGTGAGTATCTGTTGAAGCCTTTCCTTGGGGTTGGGGCGGTAATGTGGAAATTTCCCAATGTCTTGGTGTCGGCAGTGAAATTGCTGCCATGTATTGTGCACCTGCTATTCAAAATGTGTCCCACATTTTCCCTTCAGCTCCATTTTTTCCCTTTTTTTTTTCTCCCTCTAAAATGGAGAGAAAAATCTCTAAACATGCAGCAGACTTTCTTCTAAGCTAAAGCAGGGGCAAACCTCTTGATTGCTAAAGCAGGGACAGCACTAAGAACCAAGTTTTTCAGCTACTTTTTAGCCTGGGAGACACTTTGGACAGGGATTGTTGCTTTTTTATTTTTATTTTTTTCTCCAGTTAGTGCAAATACTATCTCAGCACCAGCACTGAAGAGGTTTCAGAGGTACTGAGGCAACTCTGCAGACCCCAGGCCAGAGCATCCGCAGGGTGCACCAGCAGCGTCTTGCCCTGACTCAACTACCGTAAATGATTTTAAATAATTTTATTTGTTTATGACACAACTATTGTGAATCATGCTTGCTAGCTTGCTTACCCTGAGCTTCAGCTCAGTTTAATGGGATGCAGGGCTGTCATCTGAAAATGAGAATTGGGTTAAGTCAGTGAAAAAAATATCAAAGGAATGGGCTTAGGGTTTGGAGATGAAATAAAAAATGGGGAAATGTGTGTTTTCTGCCAGTCATGGCTCTTTTTTATTTTTTTATTTATTATTATTATTATTATTATTATTATTTTATTTTTTTTTCTGCTGCACCATGAGTGTGGGACCCCTCAAGTGGCTGTGGACCTACTTTTTGCTGTGGGATTTTGCTGTGACGGCACAAATGTGTCTCGATGCTCTTGCCTTCAGGGGACACAGCAAGGACAGAAGCCAACCCCTTCCACCACTCACCCATGGCCACCAGCATGGATGGTGACGACACCATCACCGCCGAGGTCTGCAATGAAGCCGACATCGGGGATGGAGAGTGAGTACACTGGGATGAATTTGAGGCCCAGCCTGTCACCATGAGTCGTGCAGGCCGCAGGGCTGGCATTACCACCACAATGGCTGCCATGCTGGAGGCAGCCATGTTGGTGGCTGCCATGTTGGTGGTTGAGGAAGCGCCACGATGGCCATGAGGGGCTGAGCCCTGGCTCCCCGCCATGGCTCCCACCTCTCTGCGTCTCCCGCAGGCTCTGTGAGGTGATAGTGGCTGGCCACCCGGTGCTGCTGGTGAGGAACAAGAAGGAGTTCAGCGCCCTGGGCAGTAGGTGCCCACATTATGGTGCCCCACTCAGCAAAGGTAACGCTTGTGCTGGGTGGTGGGGGTAAGCCATGCTGGGGAGGCTGGCTGTCACCAGACAGTTGTGGGGGCTTTTCTATTGCAGGGGTCCTGAGGGGGCACAGGCTGCGCTGCCCCTGGCATGGAGCCTGCTTTAACATCAAAACAGGAGATATTGAGGAATACCCTTCTCTGGACTGTCTTCCCTGCTTTAAGGTGATGTGTCTTCCTCCCAGCTTCATCTGTGTCCTCTGTGCCACCCACAAGTTCCTGACACTGACCATGGCTCCGTGGTCCCCGTCACACAGAGCTGCACATAGATTGATTTCCTGGGATCATGTAACTCTGTTCTAAAGCTCCTTTCAATCAAAGGTGATGCCATACATTCACAGCCAGCACAGCTCTTTTTTTTGGAAAGGAAAAAAAGGATTTACACCTCTTCTTGAGTGCCCCTGGGAGGAAGAGAAAAGCTTGTGAGCTCCCCCAGCATCAATGGGTGCTCACTGGACATTCAAGATCCCTATGGGTCACTCCTGGTGTGTCAGAGATGGTTATCTTCCAACACCCAGCTCAACAGAGCAGGTCCATGAACTCCTGTGGACACTGATCCTCCCTCTTTAGAGCTGGACTCCATTATCCAGATTTGTCCTACAGGTCCCCAACTTTGCATCCTAGACCCTTTCTCATTCAGGCTCCAGACTGTTGGACAAACCACGGTTACCAGGATCCCCATTAACAGCAGCCCTAGGACAGACTTCTGCCCAAGCTCTTAAGTCACCATGGGGCCAGAAAGCATGGTGCAGCAAGCCCACTTGATTAGAACCTCACAGAAAAGATCCTATCACCACCCCATGAGTGCAGTGCTTAAATACTCTTCTTTCATCCCTTCAGGTAACAGTGGAAGAAGGAAAGGTGTTTGTTACAGCAAAAAAGAAGGTACTGACCTTACCTGCTGCCACTAAGCACAATCGGCACCTTGAGCTAGGTACAATTTCATTATTTCTCACTTTATTCTAGGATCTTGAAAGCAGCGTGAGGGTGAAGGACACAAGCAAACGATGCCTTCTGAACCGGACCACAATGCTGCTCCTTGGGGGAGGTAAGTGAAGTGGTCTGTACAATGCCCTCCCCACAAATACTGTGAGCTGCCAGTTCTGTCTCTGGGGAGGAGCTGCCTTCTCCCTCTTGCTCCATAGTGATGTGTAATATGGCTGAGATGAGCATGTCTTGTAGGTGTGGCTGCCCTGGTCTGTGCTGAGACACTTCGCCAAGAGGGCTTTACTGGCAGGATCATCATGGCCACCAAAGAGAAACATGCTCCATATGACAAGTCCAAACTGATCAAGGTTTGTCTGCGAGAAGAGCAGGACCATGCCTGGCTACTATATGTGAATTAGGGGCATAGCCCACACTCATCACCAGGCTGAGCGATAAAATGACCCATTCTGGCAGGGCAGCAGGAGTGCTCTGAGGCAAGGAAAAGGGCTATAATTTCCAGCTAACGTTTCGCTTTTTTCTCCCAGAAACTCTTTGATCAGTGCCTACCACGGGCTAGTGGTTTTATCCCCTTTGGCTGAGTTCTTCCCACTAGAGGCTGAGTGGATCTTTTTTGAGGGGGTACAGGAAAATGACGGGGATGGGGCAATACTAGCATCTGTGATTTACTAGTGCAGAATTTGCCTCTTATGCAAACTTTGTTCCTAGCAAACACTGCAAGAGTACTGCTGGCTGTAAGAAGTGTTTTGTGTCATATTTCTGCTTTGTTTCCAGGAAATGACCATGAAAGCTGAGGACCTCTACCTAAGGAAACCTGAATTCCTCAGTGCTCGTGACATAGAGCTCTGGACAGAGAAAGAGGTGCAAGAGCAGCTGAGATCAGTCCTCAGTGGGTGACTCTGTTCCTGCCATGGGGAGGGGAAGCCCACACTTCCAGGCATAGTGCTACATTTCCAGAATGTGGGGCTCTGCTTAGGTACATGTTATCTTCTGGGACAGTGCTTCAAGGCCAGTGCTAGGGACTGTGTGCATGCTGGAATGCTGTCACAGAAGATAAGGTGCTCCTGAAGCCTAGCGCGTGTGGGAACTGAAAAACTCCCCAGCATTCCTAATTACCTGGGTGTCTAGAAATAGGACAGGCAGGCAGAAGGGACTGATGTGGCAGGACACCAGTGGACCAGAGGTGCCTCCCTGATCTTTGACTCCTTTGTTCTGCAGGCAGTGTCGGTGGATTTCCAGAAGCAGAAGGTCCACTTCAAGGATGGATCCTCTCAGAAGTACCATCAGCTGCTCATTGCAACAGGCAGCCAGTAAGTATATACAGCATTTGCCGCATGCCGAATTTTTGCCAGAACAAAATGGGTCAATACTGGGAGCTTGGAGCTCTTCTAGAGACATGTGAAGGGGATGGGGTATGAGATGACATAGGACAAGAAGGGATCAGATGGCCAAGAGACTGCATGAGTTTGTGTGTTCCCTCCTTACCCTTCCAGCTTCATTTATGATCGTGAGACATACCTGGATTTTCTCTTTCTCAGCTCCAGCTTCCTCAAAGTCCCAGGTGCAGACCTGCAGAACGTATGTCATCTCCAGACCCCAGAAGACTCTAGCAAGATCGTAGAGCTGGCAGCTGGGAGGAATGTGGTGGTCGTAGGAGCTTCATTCATAGGTAAAAGGCTGGAGTGACAATCAGATCATGGAAGAGGGGGCCTTGAAACCCACTGCTGCTGTGTGTGCAGATTGCCTGGGGCCCTCCAGGAAGGGATAGCCATTCACTGCTTGTCTTGTCACCAGAGTCCTATAGCTGGGGGTGTGTGAGTTACACAACACACCAACTCTTACCTCTGATAGCCATAAACTGAGCTATCCAGGTCCGGGAAATGTATACAGAGGGAGATGTGCCCTGTGAAAAGGTCACTGTCCTTCAGAGGAGCAGGACTTCCCCAGAGTGTTGGGAAAGTGAGGGGGTAAGGCACAGAAAATGAGCTATTTGGTAAAGAACCAGGAGCTGTGCTTTGTATTTCCTAATATCTGGGTCCATAGAGCAAGAGAACAAAGAACACGGGAGGTGGGGAGGGTGGGGTGTTAAATACATTAGCCCAGAAATGCAGAGAAGAGCAGTTAAACATTGGCAATACATCAGATTTATTCTCTTCATCTGGAAGAGGAAAAGATTTCCAAGGAGGAGGGTGCAGGTTCCTGCTTGCAGCAGACTTACCTTGGACATGCCCTTTACTTGCAGGAATGGAGGCAGCTGCCTTCCTCTCAGACAAGGCTGCTGCTGTCTCAGTGGTGGAAAAAGATGAGTTCCCTTTCCAGAAAGCACTGGGTCCTCAGGTCGGAGGCATTTGCATGAAGGTTAGGAAAATGTGGTGCTGATTTCTAGGATGGAGAACATGCACTATCCAAACACAGCCTTGTTATCCACGACAAGCTAAGAAATCCAGCCTTTGCTCTGAGTCACAGCCCTGCGTGCCTAGCCGCCCTTCTGACAGCTCACCGAGGGAGCTGTGCACACACGGCTGGCCCCAGCCTCTCACACACCTCACATTTCCCAGCTCGACTCCATCCCAAAGCCCCATCTCATGCCAGGCCCACCTCACGCACCAGTCCTGACTGGGAAAGCAGAGCAATGCCAGGCTTCCAGTGTGCCTTGTGCCAGCTGGGGAAGCAAATGAAACCTCTCTGCTGCCTGGAGCAGCAGCTAAGCTGCTTGCCTGCCTGGGTTTTGGCTGGATGCTGCTGCTTTTACCAGCCTGGAATTTCCTAGTGAATACTCAAACTAGCTTCCTTTTCCTTTTCAGATGTTGCAGAAGAAAGGGGTGAAGTTTTACACGAAAACAGAACTCTGTGAGCTGAAAGGGAAGGATGGAAAGGTCAGCCATGCTGCTGGGATCCCTGAACTACTAATTTTAGCCTCCCCGCCTCAACTGAGGTGTATCCCAGTGCCTATGTCTAGGTTTTCTCATCCCGTGTTTAGACCCTCATGTTCCTTTTCATTAAGCAACAACTTGATTTTCTCTTACATTCCTGGCAATACACATTAGCTAGACAAGGTGATCTGAGCTTTTGGAAGAAAAAAGACAGCACAGAATGAGGCAGCAGGGAGGCAATGGGAATTAGGACACTTTTTAACTCTTTGTTAATGATTTTTGCTTCTCTCCTAGGTCACAGAGGCCATTATTGCCAGCGGAGAAAAACTACCTGCAGATGTTGTGGTGCTGGGAATAGGTAAGCAACCCCAGCTAGGAGAGGGAGGCAGGTTTGGGAGGAAATGGGGAGAACAGCCAGCAAATCCCAGTCCCTTCTCAGGATACTGTTCCCTGCAGTCTCTTTACCACTCTGCCATCATCCAAACCTTCCTCTTGGCCCCAATCACCTGAAGAAAGTCAGCAGCCCATGAGTAATCACTCAGCAGGAGGAAAGGAGCTACTTATGGTCTCGGTGTGACTTTGGCACGCTTGTTGAGCTCTGTAGGTCACTGCTGTGTTATCAGAGCGTGCTTTGTTCTGGGGCCTGGTTTTATTGTTGCTGGGTTAGGTCAGCACCAGCCCAACCACTGGTCACTGCCGTGAGCTGCTCTGGTCTGAGCAAGCATCAAAGGCACGTGCTCACTGTAGGGCTATGGCCAAGTTTCCTCCCTGCTTTTGCAGACCCTTGCTGCATTTGTCCTTGATCCTTTCCCTGCAGGGGCATTTCCCAACTCTGCATTTCTGAAGGACACCGCCATTGCCAGAGACAGCAGCGGTGCCATCCTGGTGGATCTGGTAAGTGCCACCTGAGTATCCGTGGTCTGTGCTGAATCCCTTCTCTCTCATTGTTGCACTGTTTTTTGTTCCATTAGAGGATGCAAACCAACATCCCCAACGTCTTTGCTGCGGGGGACGTGGTCTCCTTTCCTGTAGCGCTGCTCAACGGGGAGCATTCCAGCATCCATCACCAACAGGTGGCTGAGGCCCACGGTGAGACAGTGCAGCACCTTGCTTTCCAGCTCCCCTCACAAATGGGTACAAAGGAAATAGAATCAGAAACATTAATGTTGGAAAAGCCCTCCAAGATCATCTGGTCCAACCATCCCCTTACTACCACTGTCACCCACTGAACCATGTCCCCAAACACCACGTCCAACCTCTCCTTGAGCACCTCCAGGGACGGTGACTCCACCATCTCCCTGGGCAACCCGTCCCAATGCCTGACTGCTCTTTCTGAGAAGAAATGAGGCAGAAGGGACAACAAGGTAACAAGATGTATGGGGCACTGCCTGCCAGCTATCCAGGGCAGGAAGCGTTTGTAGCCCACACAGAAGCCCAGCTTAGCTAGGCAGCACTGCAGGTACACTAATCAGAGGGCAGGAGCCTGGCTTTTCAGAAACAGCTTACACAAAGACAGTCCTGGGGTTAAGGAGAAGAGAAATACTCTTCAGGCACTTTCTGGCCCAGTCTTTGGTGAGTCCAGATACAGGCATGGTGTACCTGCACAACTGCACATCACCTCCTAGCAGGAATGATTGGAGGCCCTGAGAAGCCAGAGCAGAACGTGGTGTTGAGATGAGCAGGATTAATTCAGCAACTTCTCACAGCACCTACAAGAAAAATAATATTTACCCTGCTGGTCCACCATAGGTTCCATTGCTGCCTTTAACATGCTGAAGAAACAGAAGGATTTGCACACTGTCCCCTTCTTCTGGACCACAATGCTGGGGAAAAGCATCCACTACGCAGGTACGACGGGAGATGTGAGGAGCTGAGCGGCTTCCTAGCAGAGCTGCTCATCCACCAGCTGGGCCCAGGGCTTGTAAACACACAGCCCTTATCCAGGCTGCAGCAAGGGGCAGCTGTAATTTACCTGAAACAGCTCAAGCTTTGGAGTAGTGGGGTTAGGAAGCCTGTCTGAGCTCTGTGCCAGCAGGTTACACACAGCTCTTGGGTTTTGCTGATCTCCAGTGGCTTGGAGGTCATGAAGGAGGAAGATTTTCCCTGTCCAAGTCATGCAGGGTCTTGGGGTCATGACTCTGGGTCAGTTCTGCCTGACCAGAGCCTCCACGCCTGCTCCTGTGCTCCTACCTGCACTGGTGGTGGCACTGCGGTGGGCTCTCCTGCAGGCTGCGGGAAGGGATTTACAGACACCGTTGTGAAGGGCAGCTTGGAGCAGCAGAAGTTCCTGATTTTTTACATCAGGTGAGTGAAACCACAGCCAGCCTGTGCCCCGACACAGCGGTGCTCTGGAAACCAGGCGCTGTCCTCTCCCTCACGGCCCGCAGAGCCTCCCGCAGCAGGGACATGGCTGCACGTCACCCTCCCGTGGCTGCGCGCTGCAGGCAGCTGCCAGCCTGTGAACCAGCAGGGAGATGATTTCAGAGCACAACAAGCAGGGCAGGCACAGAGAAGAGGCTGAGCTTCCAGCACCTTCCACGGGAGGTCTGACAGAAGCCATGCTGCCCCATAACCTAAATGGGAAAAGCTGGCACTGGGATGGAGACACCAGCTGGGCAGGGAGCCTGGGACACATCCCCTCTCCCTCTGCCTCCAGACTGTGCCCAGCTCCAGCAGCACCCAGGAGATCTGCCACAAGTCTTCGGGCACCCCATGGCACCGGCAACCCTGCCCTGAGCCTCCTGAAACACATCTGGCCTCGGGGTGGCAGGGGGATGCTGCCCCACTGAGTTATTTGCACTGAGGAGATCCACGTCCTTCTGCTTTCTCTTTCAGGGATGGTTTCGTGACTGCAGCTGCCAGCTTGAACTGTGACCCCATGGTGTCTCTGATTGCAGAAGTTTTGTACTCGGGGAAACAAATCTCTAAAGAAGAAGCAGAGTAAGTGGCACCCCGAGCAGCCCGGCTCTGTGCTGCCTTCCCCGTGCCAGCAGAGAGCCCCTCGAGACGCAAAGCTGAGGGGAATTACTGCCAATCCCCAATGTGCCTCTCATTTGCAGGGCCTGTGATATCAACGAAATACCCCTGCTGACAGAAACCTGAGCTTCGTACACGCACGAGGGGCACGGCATCAACCAAGAGTTACAGCTCAACCTTCTCCCATCCTAGAGCAAGAGAAATAAAGCAAAAGTGGATCAGGTGCCTGCATTTTGTGTTTGCAGACAGCCCTTGGCTACTCTTCACGTGCCGGGGCAAAACGGAGCCACACTTTCCCCTCTCTTCTAGCTCGGCTGGCCGAGAGGAGGCTGCCCACGTCTTGGGATCTGAGCAAGCAGCAGAGACTGCACGTTCCCAGCTCCACCAGCCCCTCCTGCTCCTCCAGCTTGCTGCTGGCAGGGAGCTTTCATTGAGCACACCGGTCATGCTGACCTTCTGCTTTGCAAAAGCACGTTTTCCCACCAAGGGGAGCTCCGACTGAGGCAAGCTGCTCCCGCAGCTGGGAAGCAGAGAGTCAGCGCGCAGGAGCTCACGCCAAATACCTTACCCCTAAGGACAGAGGGCTGCGAGCCGACCTTTGGGTGAGCAGCACCTGCTGGCATTGCTACAGAGGGCTTGAATATTGCATTAGCTGCCGCAGCAAGAACTTCCCACCCCCTCGCAGCAGCCAGCCCCTGGCAGAGAAACCCCAGCCCCACGTGGCATCCCCACGCCCGCCGTGTCCGCGAGCACTGGAGGAGGTGGGCAGATGCTGTAGGAAACGCACGGCCTCAGTGCCGGAGGAAAGAGTTGGTAGATTTTGCAAGGCAGCAGCAAGCAAGCCCGTGCTTTCTACAGGAAGCACTGCACTTACTCACCGGTCACATGGCGCTTCGCAGGAGGAAGGGTAAGCCCTAAGAATCTAGCAAGTTCCCGCAGGGACACTTTGTCAGCCTGAAATCCCTCTGTTTTAACATGAAATGCGGTTTAACCATAGCAGGGCTGAGCCCGTTCGCTCAGCAGGTGAGATGCTGTAATGCCGTGTTAAATTGTGCTAAACACACAAATTTGCACTCTGACATCTTCTGACTTAGAAAGCTGACCTGAAATACAGTGGTTTTACCTCCCTGACCTCAGGGTCTCGGTGCTGCTGCTGCTCAGGGCAGTTCTCTACCCTGAAACAGCTGCAAGTTCCCAGGGAAAGAGCTGAATTTCGGTAGAGCACATCAGTCCTTCACGGCGATGGGAGGAAGCAGCAAAGCCAAGCACTCACCGTGTGCCAAGACACCCTGCTGCAATGCACGGAAGGGGGAAACAACCCAGCAGCTTCTCCTCCTTGCCCTTGGGCTGCCCTGAAGACTCACACCATTTGTTTTGTCCCCCTCGGTGCACTCCAGGGCGTGCTGAGCAGGTGCCAGCTCTTTCGGATCAGCTTGCAGGAGCTGGGGTGGAAGAGCCCGGCTCGCCTCAAGCGAAAGGTGTGCTTCCACACCCACCCAAGGGTGCTCAGCCACCCTGTTGCCTCCCAGTGACACTGACCCCAAAGAAACCTGGCTTCTCGTAGCCACCAACGAGCACACACCAAGCACAGCAGCTTTTAATCAGAATGAAGGATGCTGTGACAACAGATTTTTCCTGCTTAGGTGCCAAAATTCGGTAGCGGCCCTGCTGCGGGCACCCAGCCTGTTGAAACCGTGCAGCCTTATTTCAGCACAAGGCTATTTCCCCTTGGCACAGGTGCTCAGCACCCTGCTCCGTCCCAGCAGCCCTGTGCAGCAGCACCTCCAGCAGTGCAGAGGCTCCCAGGAGTCCTCGCTGGGCTCACCCATGGACATTTCCCCCAGCACTGAGGCATGGGGTGAGATACACTGGGGAAAGGGTGAATGGGGAGCTGCGTGAGGCCAAAGGAGAGTCTCCATTGCCATAGAGCAGCTTCCAGGCTCCCTTCAGGGGCTCTTCTCCCCCTATTTCCAACAGAGAAACAGCGCCCGGATCACAGATGAACCCAGAAGGTTTCATCCAGACCCCTCCTGGGCTTCCACCCTGACTGCATCCAGCTCGAGCAGGGAGGGCACAGCACAGCAGTGCCCATCCTGCACCCCAAATACTTGAGGCCCCGGTGCTGCCCCAGGGCTGGCAGCAGGCTGGCACCAAGCCCCGGGGTGGCCATTCCCGAGCAGCCATCTAGGGCTGTGCGTGACTCGGCCCTGAGTCAGCCGCTCCGCACAGCCCGGCCCCCGGCACACCCAGCCACGAAAGGGCAGCGTGAGCCAGCTCCAGCCCACTGCCGGGCTTTTTGCGAGGGTAATCTCGCTGCTGTGCCACTCCTAAGGCATGACACCGCAGGTCAGCCCCGTGTGCCATCAGCCAGGGACAATTCCGATGCCACCACCCCTCCCCGCCACCCCACGGGGACAGCTCGTGATCCATCAGGCAGGTCCTGAGCCCGGGCATCCTGCAGGTAACAAACATCCTACAAACGAGCTGTTGAGGAAAACAGAAAGTTTAATGTCTCTTTCCAAGCCTTCTCCAGCCGTCCCAGTTAAACGCCACCCCACCGGCAGGCAGGGACCCCGCTCCCTGTTTTACAGCCCCGCAGCTCCCCCGGCCACGGCTCTGCCTGGATGCTGCAAGGCACGCTCTTCATCCCCGCCCTCCTCATCCTCAGCTCTCAGAGGGGTGAATCCTCAGGACGCCGCTGATTTACTCCTCACGGTCTCTCGGGGTCAGGTGCAGCTGATGTCCAAGGCCTCGGTGACGAGAAGAGAGTGGCTACATTCAACAGTTCTTCAACTGGCAGCTTTAGCTACTAGAAGAGGACATAAAGCTTGCCACTGAAGAACTGGTGCTGGGTAGCCAGGAGCAGGGCAGCGCGGCAGCAGCTGGGGAGGGAAGAAAGGCATCAGAAATGGGACCAATGCCTCAGGGATGTCGCCTGACCCTGCCACTCCTCTCCCCCATCCCAAAACCCTGATCACCTAACGCCACCTTCACTCTGGGAGGGACATCCCAGGGCCTCCCCAAACCCCAGGGGATGCACGGAGGGGATGCAGAGGCTACTCCAAGCTCCCCTGGTCCCTCCTCTCCCCCATCCCAGGACCCTGATCCACCACCTTCGCTCTGGGGGGGGACATCCCAGGGCCTTCCCAAGCCCCAGGGGAGGCAGAGGGAACAAGGAGACAGCTCTGAGCTCCCCCCCCTCTCTTCTCTCCCCTATTCCAGAGCCCTGACCCACCACCTATGCTCAGAGGGAGGACATTCCAGGGTCTCCCCCAGTCCCAGGGGACACAGAAGCAGTTCCAAACTCCCCCCATTCCTCCTTTCCCCCAACCCAGGGCCTTGATCTGCCACCACCACTTGGAGAGGGGACATCCCAGGGCCTCCCCCAGCCCCAGGGGACACAGAGGCAGCTCCGAGCCCCCCCCATCCCTCCCCTCTCTGGAGGCAGGAGCTGCAGGAGCTCCGTCACCCCCAGCCAACCCCACACCACGCAGGGATCCAAGGCCATTCCCGCTGGGAACCGAGCGATAAGGAAACCCGCTCCCGCCACACCACACCGAGCGGCGAGGACGGAACCACCGCAGGGGCTCGGCCACCGCCGCGGGGACAGGGACAACGGGGACGGCGGTGGCAGCAGGTACAGGTTACGGCATTCCCCGGCCGCTCACCTCAGGCATCCGGGCGCTGGCAGGGTCCCACCTGGCCGAGGGCCAGCCGCCGCCGCCTGCCAAGGAAGACACTTCGTCAGCCCGCCGCCGCCGCCGAGCGCGCCAGGGGAATTCGGGGAGCGCAGGAACCCTTCGGCGGCCCTCCCTGGGAGCCCCGGGACCCCAATTCTCTCTCTTCCCCCTTCTAATTGGGGAAAAAAATCCCGTTTTCTGCTCCCCCCCCGCAGCTTGTCAGCGCCTCCCCGGCTGCGGGGCCGATTTTTGGGACTCTCCCAAGCGCTCGCGGACCTCCCAAGCAGCCGGCCCGGATTTGGGGGAAAAAGAGCTAAATTTGGGGTCGGGACCACCCAGGGAACGCACCCCGCTGCTCCTCAGCATCCTCCCGCTGCCTTTGAGTTTGACCCAAAAAAAAAAAAAAAAAAAAAAAAAGGGATCTGGGGCTCGCGGCTGAGCCCCACGGGTGGGGGAGCCCCGGGTGGGGGCCGCGATGGGGTCGGGGGGCTCTCACCGGGCCGGGGGGAGGGGGTGGGGAGGCGGCGGGGCCGGGGGGCGGCGGGGCCCGGCGGGGATGCCGCACATTCCTGGCGTGCCGGGTACATCTGGTCCGGATTCCAGCGCCGGTCCCGGCCCTGCTCCACCCCCGCCGGGGCCGTGAATCAGCACCGGGGAGGGGGAAGGGAAGGGGGAGCCGGTACCGGGAATGCCGGGGATGGGATAACGGGGGTCGTGCCGGTAAGGGGGGGGGGGGGGGGGGCCCATCTCCTCCCAGCCCCCCGAAGCCGTGGGGGGCCCGGAGGAGCTCGGTTGCCCCCTCCCCGGTACCGAGCCCCGCTGTGCCCCCCGTGGAGCCCCCAGCCCGGTTGTACCGGGCCGCCACCCCTTCCCCAGCGCCCTCCCCCCGCCGGTAACGGCACCCCAACGGGTGTCCCCCCTCCCCCCCCAGCCCCACGGCAATGCAGGTGCCTCCCCCCAAACCCGGACATCCCGACGACCGCCCCCAGCCTTCCTCATCCTCCTCCTCCTCCTCCGTTCCCCGGGATGCTCCGTTCCGTGCCCGCCGCCACCACCGGCCCCCGGGGCAAAGTCTGCCCCGCCCGGCCCCGGACTGAAGGTCACCCCCGGGGCCGGCCACAGCCCGGTGCGGACCGGCCCCGCCCGCTGCCCCGCCCGCCGCACCGGGACCCCCGGGACCGAGCACAGCGTCCCGGTACCGGCACCGGCACCACCCCACCCCCCGTTAACCCCCTGCGTTAAACCCCACCGGGG